>VWPU01001214.1:0-35000 GCA_013398955.1 Callaeas wilsoni | reverse complement strand
TTGTGGCCGATAAACATGTTACACACAAGGAAAAGTAGAGAAGAATGGAGAACTTGTACAAAGATAGAGCACAATAAATTCCCCGGAGTCAGAATCTGGTCAGCAATAACATCCACTTTGTTTTAAAAGGTATTTTACTGTGCTCTATCACTCTAGGAAAGAAAGCCTTATAACCACAGTGGCTGCCCTATCAGAGGCTGCTTAAATAGTTTTTGAGATAGAGATCGCCATTTCAGAGACTCATATATCCCAGCACTGTAGGTGCAACACCACTTGCGTACTTTTTTCCATCGTGGCAGGGATAAATGTTCACAGAAACATTTATCAGATGCTGTTTCTCCTTCCTTCTGTGCCCACCGTTGCTGTAGCTCCACTCAAACCCAAAGGAACTCGGGTTTCAGACCAGTTTGCAGTGATTTGCATGATTGCCACAAATAAGGGTGGTGGCAGAGCGTTCAGAAGCGGTTTCCTTCACGTTGACAACACTTTATGATCAAATGACTGCCTTCACTTATAGCTCCTTCCTTCTGGGGTAAGAAAATTGAATTTTTAGGATATATAACAAGCAACACATGTAGCATGAAATCATGGTGTTATTGGGCTGTACAAATAAAAGATGGGCTCAAGAGGTGACTCACGGCACCACTTTCTATTCTGAAAAGTCAAATTATTCATCATTTTCAAGCAAGATGTGCGCTTAATACTACATAAATATTCTCAAAATGTGCTTGATATTCAGCAGTTGTGGAATACTATTCAAAAACAGTTTTTCTTTTATTTTTTCCTCTCTGCATTTTCTCTTGCAGAGACTTTCTAATTGGTTAGACACCTTTGAAGTTCAAGACGTGTCATTATCACTCACTGACATAAAATCCTGCATTTAAGACTCCAAGTGTTCTAAGTTTGCACTCATCCAAAGTTCTACAATTAATCAAATTAGGAAAGCAGCCAGTAGAACAAAGGTCCATCAGGAATATTTCAGTTCAAGAGGCATTCTTTTGTACTAGCTCTATATCAAGCCACATCTAAATTCTGCAAAAAGTGTCAGATTCTAGGACTTTATTCCCATCTCAGACATAAGTTTTTTGTCTATGTTTGGGGAGGTTTTTTGGGTTTTTTCCCTAATTTTTTCTTCTGAAATACAAGTGAAAATATATTCTGTAAAACAGATACCCCATTTATAAGAAAATGAAGTTTGCCTTTTTTAAAAAATTATTTTCTGTACTCTTGTTTTCACGTCTCACTGAGCTGAAAGTTGTCATTTTTAGGTTCAGCACTAAGGAGAACGGGATGCCTCACATCCCAGGGCACAATCCATCCCATACTGTCTGGAAACTGGGAGACATCAACCCCTGAGTGATGCACTTCACATTTTCAAGATCCTCTCTGTAAGCAGAGAAGCGTAATTAAAAAAAACCCAAACCTTTAAATTCTTGCGTGCAGCCCTGTTCCAGAGACGTTTATCATGGCAAATCCCAGATTGCAGCGCTGGGGTTCCGCAGGCTTCCGACACCACACGGAGCCTGAAATGTGCAGAAGGAGCTGGGAAAGCCATAAGCATTCGGGGTGCTATTTCTTACAAATAGTGTGATTTCCAATTTGATGTCTGTGTGTTATGGAACAGAATCACAGCAGAAAATCCCCAAATTAAACTGTTTATTGAGGCACCTGGTTCTGGGCGAAGAGGCCTCGGGAGCTGCCTGACTTTTTATGCAAAACTCGGTTTTCTGGGTCTTTGATCCTTGTGATTTCGTGCCAGACGCTCACTCTCGTTCACCTTCTTTGGTTTCTCAAGATTTCTTTCTGGATTAAATCAAAGAGATGCAGAGTGCCTCCAGCCCTGCTGCTCCCCGAGTGCTCCAGGCAGCGGGAACAGCAGCACACACGAAGCTGCGGGAGCAAGGGTGGGAGGCTCTGCCATTCCCAAATACTCCAGAGAAATGTGGTCTTTTTGTCTATAGGTGGTGCTGCATGAGCCTGGAAAAAGAGCTGCTTTTCCCACGGCTCTGTGGTCCCCAGCCCGTGCTTCCCTGGGTGGGGTAGGACCAGCCCTTGGTGTCTGCAGGCATCTCCCTTTCCAGGTCTCTGCCTTTAGGGGTTCCAAAAAATTATGGTAGGAGCCACACTCGGCTGTTTGGTGCTTTGGTGTTTTTGGTGCTGGGCTTTAGACCTTTTGAAGTTGTTTATGGTTAAATATAAAGTCACAAAGCAAAGACAATAGAGTAGAATGGTCACGAGGGCGATGCCAAGAGCTCTTCAAGGCAGAAGCAGGACTGTGACCCAGCCGTGTCTCCCCTCTCGTTTGCTTAGGGTCAGACATTGCAGTTGTCTCTGCAGCTTTGCCCATCATTTTGGGGCTGAAATTCAAAGAAGTGAGCCCTTTTCACTCTTTTCTCAATGCTTTTTTGGGGGGGATACTGACCAAGGAACAGATACAGTAGTGGTTTGTACTGTCCCTTTCCAATTTCATATTTTTTGTTTTTTATTTAAGCCTTGGAAATGCTAAAATACAGACATTTCCTTAAGAACCTGTAAAGCATCAAGGGGTGTAACCAGAGTTCTGGGTCAGATACAGCAGTTTTATGTCAGAAAACATTATAATAATTGTGGAATATACAGTTGCTGTGCTGACAAAAACAAAAAAGTGCTTTTCATCCAAACAAATTCGTTTGATTTATTGTGTTTTATACTTATGTTGTATTTAAAATTTTCATCCCCCTTAAACACTCTGTGGCTTTCCAAGAGTGTTGGAGAACTACAAGGCCGCGTTTTTGGCATTGGGGGTGATCTCATTATTAATCAGAAAACATCTGGGCAGGCAAAGCAGTGCATGTGTGTGTGAGGTCAGGGAGCTGGGGGTGGGTTGGCAGCCCTTGCACGCACAGGCCACCAGACTCGTGTGTCTTGCTTGGAGAATGCCCTGCTGGGTCCTCATCTCCAGATCTTACAGGAATTTCTGTAGGAACCACGGTGTTTCCAGAAGCCAGGGAAGATTTGGACAAGGGACAAAGAAGGACAGGCTTTAAAATGGAAGAGAGTGGCATTATATGAGAGTTTAGGAGGAAATTCTGACTGTGAGGGTGATGAGGCAGCAGCACAGGGTGCCCAGAGAATCTGTGGCTGCCCCATCCCCAGGTGTGTTCCAGGCCAGGTTGGATGGGGCTTGGAGGAACCTGGGATAGTGGAAGGTGTCTCTGTCCAGCCCATGGCAGGAGGTGGAAGAGGATGGTCTTTAAGGTCCCTTCCAAGCCAAACCAGGCTGGGATTCTCTCTCAGCTCCTACCTTGGGGTGGCAATGCCCCAGGAGCTGCCTGCAGAGCCGGGGCAGATGCTGATGCCAGGTACAGGCGGTTGATGAAGGACATAACTCATGTCCATCACTCACCTGTGTTTACCAGACCTGTGATGGCACAGGGTTCTTTTAGGCATTCTTAGAGTGTCTCTCCTAAAGCACAAGCGGTTTTTCTTTGTTTTCAGTGGCTCAGTGCATGCTCAGGTTGACAGATCCTGCAGATGAATTAAACTTTCATGTTGCGTTTTCAGCAGAGACCCCACAATTTGCTCAGTACACATCAGGAGAGAAGATATGTAATAAAAATCAGACAAGTGTACTTATTTTCCAGAATACAGACACTACCCTACCATTATGCTTTTTACATTTAACTGTATAAACAACAATTTAGTTTGCCCTTAATGTCCTAAATATGCTTAGATCCATCACGGTCGAAATTGAAGGGCAAGGCAAAAGGACAAAAAGAAAAGATGTTAAATGTTCCAGAGAAATAACCCAAAATACACTTCTAATAGCACAAGCACATTGTTAAAAAATGAACAAGTAATATACAGGAAAGGCTGTGTATTTATAGTGTCATACAGTGTGGAAACAAAGTCAGGCTGTCTCTGATGTTGTTTGCCCACCAATAGAAAAAGATTCCTTTGTGCTCCAGGGTTTTCCCCCTGTTTATAGTAGGAGAGAAGAAACACCCTGTGCTGCTGCCTCGAGGAGGAAAAGCCCTGGAGAGGCCCACAGGTACCTCTGCTGCTGGGGGAACTGGCAGACCAGGGTTGGTGTCTTTTTGAGCCACGCTGCAAGTTTATATTCAGGAGTAGAAACTCCAAAAAGAAAACTTGTTTTTTTCTCTCTGCAGGTGAAGGTTTTTCCATGCAGAGAAGCTATTTCAGAATAAGACAGTGGGTGAGCTTAAAGCAGGAGGTTTTACTCAGTGTAGAGGAAGTTTAGCTCAGCCAGTGCTTATGTCAGCAAGTGGTGAGGGGACAATGTTCATGCCAGGAGCTGTGGCTGAATTATTATTCTGAATTCAGACCTGTGTTTGGGCATTCATAAAACTCCAGAGTGATTTGGCTTGGAAGGGACCTTAAAACCCATCAGGTTGCACCCCCTGCCAGGAGCAGGGGCACCTGCCATAGACCAGGTTGCTCAGATCTCCATCCAACCTGGCCTTGGACACTTCCAGGGATGGGGGAGTGTTCATAAAGAATTGTTGTGATTTAGACAAATACCTGAAATACTTATGAATTAGGCTAAAGGTTATTTTTTTGAGGGGTGTAATATGCTTTGTTTTGAAGTAATTTAGTAATTTTTCTCTATTTTTTTTTTATTATGAAACCCTAAGACCAAATGTGTGACCTATCTTTTATGATATGTAAATAAAAGTTCCTTAGACTGCAAATATTTTACTGTCTTGTCTCAGCTCTGCAGCCTGATAGGCTGCATTGAGGTTGAACAGCCATTTTGCCTGTTTCTGAGGGATCAAAATATGTTAACGGTGTCAGCAAAAATGTTTTCTCATACCTTTATGTACAGCTTTTTAATATAATGCAGAACTATGAGTATATTTTGTAGTATTTTTTCATAAAAGGTTTGAACTTTGTATAGTCAACCTATCAAAAATGTATAAATTATACAAGGAAAAAAAACCCCTGCATCATTTTTTTTTCCCTGGGAAGTGGAGCAGTTAATATTCAACATGAAATGTCTAATCTTTAAATACATTATAATCTAACTGCTTAGGATAATTTTTGCTTTAATACCTTAAGAGTCTGCAAAGCCTGAAGGATGGGATTATTAAAATGGAATTTTAATGTCAAAATTATCAGAGAAGAGAACATATTGCTAGTGTTCATAAAAAAAAAATGTATTCAATTTCTGTTTGATTTGTTCAAATAAGAGATGAGAATATATTTGATTATAGCTGGTAAGTATTCAGAAAGTTGATCAGATGACTGCAGGTCATTGCAACACAAGTGCTGTCAACTATGGGGATTAGTACATTTGAGAGACTGAAAGATGTGGTAATGTATAAGCGTACCTGGACTGCTGGCTTGGCTTGCAGCTGCCATGAAGATGCTGCACAGGGAGAGATTCAGGAGTAAAAATCTCATGGTGGCCTCACAGAGAATGTTACCAACTGCCCCAGCATTAAATAGAAAGGAAACAATCTTAATATGTTTTACAGGTATAAATAAAAATCTCTGTTTTGCTTATAATTTGAGTTTTAAGTTTCCCTCTCTGGCTGTCAGGGGTATGGGGCTGGTGCCCAAGAGCAAAATCACAGAGTCATGGAATATTCTGGGCTGGAATGGACATTTAAGGTCATCCCATCCCACCCCCACCATGGGCAGGGACAACTTCCACTATCCCAGGGTGCTCCAAGCCCCGTCCATCCCAGCCTTGGACACTTCCAGGGATCCAGGGACAGCCACAGCTGCTCTGGGCACCCTGTGCCAGGGACTCCCCACCCTCCAGGGGAGAATTTCTTCCCAATACCCAATTTAAACTACTCTCTTTCAGTTCAAGCCCATTTCCCCTTGTGCTGTCACTCCAGGCTCCTCATTTATTTAAATGTAGTTTCTCAGGAAAGTTAATCACTTCCCAGAATATGGACCTGAAGATCAGCATAGTTTGGTCCATTATTTTTATGTAGAAAACCATGTAAATTTTCCACAGATGGTTGGAAAACATTTGGACTTTATGATCTTAGATGTTTTTCCAACCTAAATGACTCTATGAAAACCAGGAGGTTGCAGCTCCAATAAATATTAAGTTTTTCAATAAATGTCTGTCCAGGGACTGCCAGGAAGGCACCTAAAAGGGATCTAAGTCAAGGATAAAAGGGAAGGATCCATGTTGTGTAAATGCAGGTGAAAGGACTTCAGGTTTAGATGCTTAAATCTGGTTTGGAAACCTTTTTTTTGTGACTTCCTTTTTCTTGGAAGATGTGGCATCGTTTGTCTGGAATTAGGGTAATATTGCATAAGCTAACGAGGTAAAAATTACGGTTAAAAAGTCGCCTGCTGCGTTCACAGGCTTCTCCTGTGATAAACTGTCTGGTGTGGATGCAAATTTGGCATGTTAGAAAAGAAGGAAGAGCAGGAAATGCATGATTTGCCTGCAGGGAAACAGCCGAGGGAAAATGGAAACGCAGCCCAGGCTGAAAACACCTACAAGAGAAAGGTGCTGCCACCGTGGTTTTGTTTTTATCTCAACAATACAACTGAACAAATACTTTAGAGAGAGAGTGAAAGGTGATTTCACAGCTATTAATTGAGATATCACAGTAACCTCCATATTCATAAATCCTTATCTATTTGCTTGAATGGTTGTGCACGGTTTTTACTTTCATAAGAACATTCAGAGGGATTGACCGTCCTAGAGCCAGTATTAAGCATTTGTACAAATAATTTTCTCCTTTCCTTCTTCCTATTTGCAAAAGTTGATTTTTCTGGTCACAAAGTAATTTATTTTTTTTTTTGCTAAAGAATTTACATCATGAATAATACACCTAGGTCACCTGTCCAACCATTTTAATTTTTTTTACATTGGTAAGGATTTATTTGTATGAGGAGACAATCTATCTCACAGTGAATAGTTGAACATTGTTATAGAACAAAAAAAAAATACAAATAACCCAGAGGTTGCAATATGTTTGTATAAAGTATTCAAACAATTTCAAATAACAACTGAACTTGTAAAAATCAACATCTGTTCATGGATTATTCATGAACAAAAATGGTAAAATTCCTTCAATAAAAATAGTCTTCAATGAATAGTTTTTGCTGGTTGCTGAGAAAATGATGTTCTTGCAACTGAAATCTCAGCTCCAGGACTCTCCTGCAGTTCAGATTCGTTAACACTAAAATTATCCTTTAGTATATAAATTGCTGCAACAGGAAAACTAATATGAAATTCCAATTAAAAAAAGGCAGTGACAGGATAACGCTGAACTGTCTGAATTTAGGCAAGTGTGTGAGGGTTTCTCCACAAAATTCCAAAAATTTTTGGAGTGCATCTGTGTTTGTCGACTTGTGCAGGAGCATTTTCCCTGTTGCAACACAAACTTTTCTTGCTGCTTTAACAGATCCCTCCAGTGATGACTTCACACATAATGATTGAAAGCTATTAATAGTACCCACACTAAGAGATCAATAGTTGTTCAAACTTAAAAGTACAATTTTTACCCAGCTGAGGGAGAGGTTGGAAGGTACCCCATGGTTTGACGGGCTGACACAAAAAACACAGTAGGTATCATTTTCAGAACAATGCACATTTTTAATTTATGAATGTTCTTTTATAAACTTGTATATACAGTCACTCTTCTCTTTTTTCTCCAGTGCTACATAATTATAACTTGCAAAATGTAAATATTTATGAATTCACAGGATGTTCGCTGGAAGAGAAGAATGTTATACTTGCAGATTTTTCTTGTACTTGCAGGATTCACATAATATTATTTGCCATCATGATGTACTGAAAAATGCAAAAAAATATAATATTCTACATTTGACTTTTCTGAAAAATACCATCTGGTGTTATTTTTTGAGAGTTGGAGATTAGCTCTGTAATTGCTTATAGTTAGAGATAGACATTACTACATTTATTGACAATTTTATTCTCTACAATAATCTTACATTTAAATAGTGACTTTGTTCCTGAAGGATGCCAAAGTGATTAAACTGATATTCAAACTCTTTGGATCGCATCACCCACCACTGAAATGCAGCCATCTCTGGGGTGAGATATTGCAGCTGTTTAACAGCACTCAACAGCGCTGCAGAACAGCTTTGGAAATGAAGAATTCCAATGAAAACGGGGACATTTAGGTAGGCAAAATAATTATCCAAATTGATGTTTGGCCAGAACGTTAGCGCTCACATGCCTATGCTTGGAAAACTGTTTTGGATCCTTAATATCCGTAATTGCTCAGGACCTTGGGTCAGCTGCTCCTGTCAGAGAGGGCATTGCCCAAGTGAAGCCCAGCACCGTCAGGAGGGATTGTGGAAAACTGATTTTGAGTCTTTTGGATTTTTCCTGACCATGCAGATATCAAACATCAACTCTTGTGAAGCCTTCTTTGTGCAGAAGAATTCCGTTGTGGTGTCTGTGCAGGTTTGGAGGCTGTAAGTAGATCCAAGTTGCCTGCCAGTTAACTTGGATTAGGAAAATGGATCTTGGAATATTTTATCTGAATTTCGTTGCACTTCAGAAGCGTGTGGGACAGCAGCTGAATTCATGTTAAGCACACGAAGATAATTGTCAATATCTTTGCTCCGTTGGCCACCGCAGCTTTCACAATTTTCAGGAGACAGTGGTTGTGATGTACTTACCCATCACATCACCTTCCCATCCTGGGCTGGCTGGCTTTTTTCAGCTGGTGTATCCAAGCTGGGCAAATATCTCAGGAAATATTTCCTCCACAGAGTTATGCTAAAAGCGTTGCTGCCATTAGGCTTTCATCATACGCCCGCTGCTCGTGAGTTAGACGGACAGGGCTGGAAATGTGAGCTGTCAATCTGGGTGTAACAATACATTTAGCTCGAGCACATCATCCACGTTGAAAGAAAACACTTGTCAGAGTTACAAACAAGCAGCTCCTGGGTAAGTCATCCTCCTCCACCAAAGCTTCTGTGCTCGGGCATGCCAAGAGTTCCTCCTCACCCACAGCTGCCAACCACAGTGTATTTTTGCACTGCTCTTCTGTTTATCATCTCCAGCGCTTGTTGATGTGCAATTACATCCAACCACGTGCCCAAGAGAGCTCTGTCTCGTTATCCAGTTGTCAGGGATGATCAGGATATCCTGCCTGTGGATTTCTTCGATTCACGTGCGGCAAACCTTGACCGGAGCTTTGTCTCTCTGGAGATGTTGCATGGGGGGGTACTGTGGAAGCACCGTTCCTCATCAGATGGATAAATTCCCCTTCACCTATTTGAAACTTTTCCAATTCCTCTTCTAACTTCTTAGTTTTCGTGTCTTTCTGAACAGACTCCAGACCATGTAAAGTAAGTGTTTCTCTTGACTTCATAGAAAAAAAAAATCCCTCTGTCACTGTGAATGAGTAGGGATGACATGGAATATGGCAGGAAAATTTCCTCTCAATAGCAGCCTTGAGCATTGCAAACTGCCAGTGAAACCCGTCCTTGGCTTGGAAAGTTTTGTGTTTTAGATGAGTGTAGAGTGCTCCATAGAAAACGATTGGGTACGGAAGTTGGACTTTGGTTACGGGAATTACTCACACGGCTTTTATAACATATATGGGTAATCAAATGTCTTATCCAAAGCTTTTTAATCAAAGCTTTTTCACCCAGAAGTGATAACAGATCAAAACGGAAATTCTCTGGCAAGGAATGATGATAAATTTTCCAATTTGCAAAAAGGTTTGAGAAGTTGAACTTAAAAAAATAAACCAACTCTTTTTATTTTTCTAAGTAAAATTTCAGTTTTGGGAATGGAAGACTGCATGGTTTTCAATATTTGAGAAGTACAGTAGGTGTTATCCCTCTTCCATTTCATCTTTGAAATTATGGAAAGGATAATTGTGGAAAGCCATGGTATTGAGGTATATTTGAGCTGATCAATTGAATTGGGGTAAAAAATTTGGTCTCTTGTGTAGAATTTGAGTCGAAAATGATCCTCTGAAGTTTGGATGATGATGTTTTGCTGGCACTGTCCTTTTTCCACCTGGAACACCTAAACTTTGGATTTTTCTGTCCTCGTTTGTAGAATGCATCCTATACACGTGCTGCGTGACACACACAGTGATTTGAGAGCAGAAAATTGTGATGTCTGAGTCACAACACGAAGATCTGCCTGAGAATGTGGATCCCTGGCTGCAGAGAGAGTTGTTGCATGAATTTATGATTTTTGAGATTAAACACTTCAAAGGACAATCGGGATCAAACTTTTTCTTGCTCTCTTTCCCTTTTTGGTGATATTCAGGGAAAATGTTTTCTTTTCTTTTTGTTTTGATGGAAAATAATGGAAGTTTGCTTCATCTAATCCTGCTTCATGCTAGTGTTTCAGGGCAAGATTTACGACTGAAAACATAGCCTTTAATATTTTTGTTAATTTTACTTATTTACTAATAAACACACTAAAACATGAAAGTATAAGAAGATGCCAACAATTTATATGGCGGAAAAAATAATTAATATCTTATTCTGAGTCAGTCTTTGTTGCATTGGGAATTCTTGGGGAGAGTTTGAGGGTTCATGTCCCAAATCCCTGGTTGGTGCTGCAGGAAGGTTCTGCAACACCAAGGAGTGAAACTCTGGGGTAAAAACACAATGAGGGGATCCACGTTTGTTGCAAAACTTGTTTAAAAAACTTCCTTCTGTCTTTTCTGCAGTAGGAACCAGTCTGAGTAATTAACTTTTCTTTGCTGTTGGTGTCTTTGGTGTATTACCAGTCTGACATCTGCTCTGGGCAGGAGGGATTTTGAAGGAAGAAGAGATTTCACTGGTGGCTTCTGGAGACTCTGTGTCCCTGCTTGGCTTTGTAGAGCATCTGCCATAATTCACTCCAGGATGTCTAAACTATAGTAATAAAATAATAAATGTTTTCTACAACTAAACCAATGTAACTTCCTTTTTCGCCCACCCCTTTCTGTCTTCAGCTGCTCTTACTCCTTTATAATTATCAGTTAAATACATGTAAAAGGAGCATGTTATCCTGCAACTAGAAAATAGAACTGAACAAAATATTTTTGGGTCTTTTTCTAACAATTAAAAGGAAACTTTTCTAATGTTTGCTTCATTACTACTTAAAAAAAAATATTTTGGAGGTATAAAAATTAAACCATAATTTCTGGGTAAAGAAAAGATGTCATTCCACTCAAAATGGATGTCATCACTTACGATGGGAGAGTGTTTTGGAAAGCTTTTTCCACGTGTATTTGAATAATATTTTGAGTGAGTTGTCATTTTAAATTGAAAAAAAAAATCTTCCCATTTGATATAGAAATTGTTTGCACTTCTTCATGCTGAAAAAAAATGAATCAGAAACTCTGGGGACATTTTGGGATCATAACTGTATTTGGGGATATGACATTGCCAAGCTCCAGATGTGGCAGTCTGGATGTTCAGGACACCAGGAGAAGACCAGGATGCCTATCAGGAGCCAGATTATGACCTTTTGTGCTTATTTTACAGATGAATATTAATTTGGAATTCAACTATCAATATCACACTGTGGAGAAGATTATTCCCAATGAGCTGAGACATTATGGTGAGGTTTGAAGGAGGATTTTGTCATTTCAACTCTATTATTTTGCCTTAATATTATTCTGTAATAACAGAAACATTTTAATATGGAAATTAGGAATTAATGTAAAGATACAGGATATGTTAGTTTTTCTATGTTACAAAAAGAAAATCTGGAAACTGTTCTGCCTTGACAGAGAAGTAGAAAGGCACTTCCATTCTGTATTTTCTTAATGAAATTGCAAAAATACCCAGTGTTTAGATTAGACTTGATCCTGCACAAATGTATTGAAAATCTATAGAATAATTTGATAAAAAAGGAAGAATGAATCACCTCTAGGGGAAAAAAAACCCCATGAGCACTTTAAACAAATTGAATACTTAGAATACATGTAAAAAGAATTTAGTGTTATAATTTCATTAAAACCTAGTGGATTTGCTTTTAAAGGGCAAACCAACAGTAACAACAAAAAATATAATGAAGTTTGATAGAAAAAAGCTCTACAGGTGCTTCCAGAAATGAAGCTATTTGAAAATGCTATTTGAATTGTTATGAATGCATCTACTAAAATGTCACCTCAGGAATTAATTTCTAAGATAAAATATCCTAAAGATACATGTAACCCCCAAAGTGAGAAGTAGAAGTTTTAGAAGTTGTTAAAATCAACAACTTATAAGGTCAAGAAAATATTTGTGCAATCAGATTTCACAGGTGTAGAGGAAGGAAATGGGAGATGTTTTAAGAAACATTTTCAGAGGGTCAGTAAATTTCCCATTAGACTAATGATACTGGTTTCTCTTAAAACTTTGCTCTATTGACAACGTTTAGGTGAATTGCATTATTTTAGTCTGGAAAAATGAGCAAATGCTGGAACTGGAGCTAGGTAAATTATTTTCTGCACAGTGTTGGGTTTCAATGAGGGAGATAAATTGATCCAGCACACCTAAAGGCTCCCTGTTGCAGGGCCTGACATGACAGAGGTGGATGGAAGGACTTGCCTGTGAAACAGAATCTGCTCCTTCTGGAGGTGCTCTGATCTTACATTTAAATCAGCCATGAAATATCATCCCAAGGCTGAGGTGAGCACAGGGATGAAGCATGAACTGAAATCCCAGCACACCTACAACTCAGATTTATTCTTATGCAGGTTGAGTGATCGTTCACCTACACCAATTTTATTTCTGGATGTACTCACAGAGATGTGTTTGAGCCAAAAGGCAGCGTAGGCACAAAAAATGTGGAACAGATTTAAACAGACTGCAAACAAAGCAGAAATCTTTTAGCCATTTGAAAGATGATGCTCCCAAATAATCTCTGTGGAAGGAAAACCACAACTCTAAGGTGAGCAAGGAGCAGCTTAGGAAAACAATTATAAACTGGATCTGATAGTATGTTGGATTTGGTGACACAGAAGATCCCTCTTGGTCTTGCTGCCCACGAAAATTGTTATAGAAGAAGTAAGTAACTATCTGATACGCTTTTGGAGATTGGTGTTTGCATTAATAGAAATAGAAATGTTTAGTGCAACATTTGTACTTAGAAATTTCACATCAATATAAGTGGTGCTGGTGGATCTTCCATGATTGGTTTGCTATAGATATAAAGCAAAAATACATATAATTTAGGTAAAAGACAACAAAAAATCCGGGCATCTCTGTCACTACAATTTCTGCACTGATTCATGGGGAACTGCCTGTAAACTTGGAATTATCCAGATTCAGTGTGTTTTGTTGCCTAAGGGTTACTAGTTATGGTACTTCTCAGATCAGGGGAGGTGCTAGAAACGCTTAAGGGCTTTGTTATACTGGTGTTAATTGCTAAACTGAAACCCAAATTTGAACTCTGAAGTGTTTTCCTAATGTATTGTGCCACTACAAATCTGGACAGGGAGACTGCTGTCAGCTGAGATAAATAAATGTGTAGTGGGAAAGCAAGATGCTGGTGCAGTTACAAAGTGTGTGCCTCTAGTTTAAACCTCACCCCACGACCTGCATGGGTGGCAATTGCTGCCAGTTCCCAAGTGCAGATGAGTATTTCCTTCCCTGCAGGTGCACAGGGAGCGGGGAATTTAGGGTACCTGTGGGTAGCTCCAGATGGCAAATATCCTGCTGCTTTGCTGTGCCTCCACCTTTCAGCTAAGTCTTTTTAGGTTTTAAACACCTGTTGGTACTCATTAGGGGTTAGGAATATACCCATGGCTTGATTTGATAACACAGTGTGAGTATTTCAGAATCTGGTTTTGAATGGCTTTTCCACCCTGCTCTGCCTTTCTGTTTAAACAAGGAACTGGGATTTGATTGTTCAGCTCTTTTAGAGAATATTGAAATGGTTTTACCTTACAAGAGAGTTGGAGAGGGACTTTTGAAAATGGTCAGAAGTAGTGATAGGACAAGGGGGAATGGCCTTATGCCGAAGAAGGGCAGGGTTAGATGGGATATTAGGAAGAAATTCTTCCCTGTGAAGGTGGGGAGGCCCTGGCACAGGGTGCCCAGAGAAGCTGTGGCTACCCCAGGATGCCTGGAAGTGTCCAAGGCCTCGGAGCACCCTGGGATAGGGGAAGGTGTCCCTGCCCATGGCAAGGGGTGGAACGAGGTGATCTCCAAGGTCCCTTCCAACCCAAACCATCCCATGTTTCTCTGGTAAGTCTATGATGTCTGCACTGTTGGGTCAGTGAAGTTGAACCCGTGGCTGGGCAGAGCCCCACTGAGCTCAGTGCTCTTTGTGTGCAGCAGTAGCCCTGCCTGGGTGCACTTTACAGAGAAGCAGAGTGACATTAAATATTTAATTTTCATATTCTGTCTTCCTTTGCATGTGACCACCACCTAACACAAAGGCTCCTTACTGGAGTCTTAAAAATCAGAACAATGGAATGCAATAAAACAGTATAAGAAAAGGCGGAGTCTAATTATAACAATAGTTTTCAAGGTTCACTCTCACTGTCAGTCGTTACACTGTTCTGTTGCATTTCTTCACACATGAATAGCATGTCTTGGAAATCATTTAAAGTGTGTCAGATTTGGGAGACTCTTCAGAAATGCTTCTGTGAGAGTTATAGGTAAACACAAATCAAACCATTAAGATGCCCAGTTCTCTGCTGCAGGAGCTGTTTATACCTGTAATGGTGAATTCTCATTTCAGTGGGGCTTCCCTTTGGTTTCTCACTGCATCAGGATCAGCTAAACTGCATATCTGTTTAACTCATTATTTGTATTGTTGTACAGAGTTGGCTTTATTCACATGGCGTTGGCTTTGAAAGCAAAAATCCAGCCCAGTATCACCGAGTTCCCGTGTGTGGCTTAAGGAATTACATATTCTGCCTTTTGAGAGTGTAAAATTATAGTTGTGTAAAATCACCTAGCAGTTCTTTATCCCGAGTTGCATTTTATTACCAATTTCAGATATAGCCATGAGGTAACAGCTAAAAAGGTCACAGTGCAAATACATGTGCAGAATTTAAACGAGGACTCATTCTTTCTCCAATAAACACACACCGGATGCAAAGGAGGAATTGGAACATTTTCAGAAGGCAGCTCGGGCCAATCCAGCTCTCATCAGGGACCTTTTCAAAGATTAGTTTCTGATGTGCATAGAAACATATTGTGTGAGCCTGTTTTTAGATAATGTGCTGTTCCTGTGCTCTGCCATCTCCTCCGACAGCGCTCCGGCTGCACAGGTCTGATTGCTGGATTTTGCAGCGTCCTGTGAGAGCTGCAAAAACCTCGGCAGCCCGAGCGGACTGGCTGCCTCTGTAAAGTGAGCCTGTAAAGCTTGATTTCCTTCTGGGAAAGAAAACATATCTGCATGTTGCCCAGATTTCCAATGACCTGCCCCAGGACTAAACAAAGATTCAAAGGAAGAGGGAAGGGGAAACGTTCCCAGCAATGAAACCTCAGGTGATCTGATTTCTATTCTCAGCTGCGGCACTCTCTTTCTTTTTGTCAGCCTCGATAAGTGATTTAGCTGTGCCTTTCCCCTCGCCTTTAGAATAGGGATAACAGGAGCATTGTAAAGCCAAAATCAATATTGCTGGTGAAACGCTGAGGGTCACACTTGCACAAAGGCCCACACAAGTGTGGATGGGCTGTTTAAGACATGAAAGACTGGGCAGTTAAACCCTCTACTGGGATCTGGTGTCCTTAACCCAGATCCAGAGGGTGGAGGCAGAGAACAACCATCAGCACACGAGATTTGCTTTAACAAAGCGTGTAGAGCCCTTTTTGGGGGAGTCATGCTAGACAGGGATAGGGGAGATGGTCTTCCCACCCTGATAGGACTCATAATCTTCCTGGCTGGTGAGTGGGACATGGCAAGGGCTTTTCCCAAAGGGTGCTAGCACAATATGGTCTTCTCAAAAAGTATTAACAGGAATTAGCTGGAAAAGAGGTGAGAAAAATCCCACTTTCCTCCCCCTCCTGTTCTTGGGTTCGGTAGCTTGGGAGTGTTTGGCTGAGCCTGCTGGTGTTGTAGAGATGATGCAGGAAACCATCAGAGCTGCATGTTCATAGAATTACAGAATTGTTTGGGTTGGAAAAGCCCTGTAGGATGGAGTCCAACTGTTCCTCCAGCACTGCCAATGCCACCACTAACTCAGGTCCCCAAGTGCCACATCTGCACATCTTTAAATCCCTTCAGGGATGGGAACTTCACCCATCACAGCTGGGCAGCTGTGCCAGGACCTGACAACCCTTTTGGTGAAAAAAAATTGCCTAATATGCAATCTAAACTTCTCCTGGTGCAACCTGATGCCATTTAGTCTTGTCCTAGAGTTTGTTAATTGATGGGAGAGTTCAGATTTTACAGCAGCTTAAATGGTGTAGTGGCAACATGTTGGTTGTGGGCCTTCTCCATCAGATCTCCAGGGCCAACTCAAGGTCCCTGAGGGAATGTTTCAAAGACTGAGACTTTAGAATGGAAAATAATGGGATTTTAATCGGAAGGGACCTAAAATTCTAATTTAGTTCAACTGCCTGACCACTTCAGGGCTGCCCTAGAGTTAAAGCTTATTATTAAGGGCATTATCTGAATGCCTCTTAAACACTGACTGGCATGGAACATCTTTAAGACCTTTCTCAAACTTAAAGAAAGTTTGACTTGGAGATTAATTTCCAAAAGCCCAAACCTGTGGCTGTGAGAATCTCTGTTTTATAAGCTGTCTGTTCGAGTTCCTCAAAGCTGAGTGACTGCTTTATTGGGACGACGTGTCAGTCCTGATTACATTTGCATGTTGGTTTAAACATAACACTGCATGCCAGAGCTTCCTAACTGGATGTGATGCAGCATCAAAGTGATGTTTCATGCTCTGGGAACTTTAAAAAGTCATTGAAGGGAGAAAAGAGAGATGCCTATGGGAGAAATGACAGAAATCTGGGCTTGATTCTCCACTTATCAAGGTAAATAGTAAAACATATGTTGACTGAGTTTCAAGCAAGATGGGCTCACCATGACTCTGACAAGGTAGGTGGTGCCTTAGGATTTGTCAGTCCTAAACTTCTGAGGACTGGGATGTCCTTCTGCTGTTTTTTAGAATTGCCTGTTTCTTGTAAATGCATAGTAGAATAATAACTCCTGGTGTTTTATTTATAAAAATGCTAGTGGAGGTATTTATTATAAATGAAATTAATTTTGAATTAGCCTCCTTTTCCGTTCAGGAATGATTTTTGCAAACAATGCTCTGTTCTTATTATTCACTGTATAATGTGGAAGGACACAGCTTATGTCTCCTCTATCTCCCCTTGTCACTGTTTCTTCAAATCCTTCCAAGTAAGGGCAGAATATTTGGGAGAAATTGCACTAATATTCTTGAATCCACCTTATCTTCTCCAGACAGCATTTTTGAAGGCCTGGAAGAGTTAGTGAAATTTATGGAGTGGTGGTAACAGAGGCTGGGTGAAGGTCTGCTACTGCATATAGGCACAGTGGGTTATTTCTCAAAACATCTTGGATTTGTGTGCCAAAAAATGGGCACCTTACACCTTCATTCTCAATCGCTAATGTGCAATAAACCCATCAGATTTTCTATGAGCTTTGTAAATGCAGAGCTTGTAAAACTATCCTACATTTTACTTTATAGAAAACCACAGAAAATTATATTTTCCCTTTGTTAGAGTCGAGTGGACTGCAGTAGATATGGCTTGGGAACATGGGAGAATACAAATCACTGGTATCTGATGATCTGTAAAGGCTCTTTAAATAAATTTGTCAAATGCCATGACAGAAAGTGGATCCAGCCAGCCAGTGCAGGCCAGCTGTGGAGAAAGAGAAGTCAGAGAGGGTAAGACTCTAGCAGACAGTCATTTTCACTAATTATGGGTAATTTCATTCCTGATTTTGCTTTTCCTTTTTTTCCTCTTTTTTATTTTTCAACATGTGCTTGTTGTACTTGGTTAGTGGACACTGTTCCCAAGATTCAAGTTAAATGTTTGGCTTAATAAACCCCATTTTTCTTCTCTAATCTGGCAGAAGTAGCACTTCCTGTTTGAATTCACGCTTGGATTCAAATATAAATCGAATTCAGAAATCTGTCTCTGCTATACCCCCCAAAGTTTTTGATCAGAATAAATGTTTTCATACTCTCTGTTGTAAATACCATGATTGGCTTTATGTTTTGCTACAGGGGCTGAATTCTGGCTCATCATGACTGTGTCCATTAGGTCATAATTTTGGAAACCACATTTATTAACATCGAGCATACGAGTTGAGCCATAGGAACACCCCTGAAATCAGTGCTGGACTGAAAACTCTGTGCAAAGAGGAAATTAAAGTGAAAGCCTTATATCCAGGTTTGGGTCAGAAGTTCGTGGTTGCCTCATCCTGGCAGATCAGCAGCATCCTTCAAGAATGAAAGAGATCACTGGAGTACGAGTTGTAAACATGAGCTGTCCCGCTGGATTTCCGTGCGAGACGACTGAAGTGCTGTCAGGGACTCGGAGAGAGGACGGGGTTTTAAAAGGGAAGAAGACAGTGGACTAAGATGCAAGATCCCTGCGAGAAGTGTGTTTATATCAGTACAGGCTCTCCTCTGTCTTTGGGGGCTTTCTTATTATCAAAGACAATGCTGGTGGTCATGGACTTTCAGTCTACCAAGAACTGAGACTAATCCATAACGAATGAGAGACCAAGGAATCGGAGATATTCCAGAAGTCACTGCGTGCGGGTTCATGGAAACATAGGCATATCCTAGAGAAGGACAACATTCCCCCAAAGGGTGCCCGTGGATGGCTCACGGACCTTCATTCCCAGGAACAACACCCATGGTACCAACTGCCTGCTGCTCCACAGTCTGAAACAACACAGCATGGAATTATTAAGGCTGGAAAACAGCTCCAAGACCACCACGTCCAACCTTCAGCTGAACACGCCCATGACCACTAAAACATATCCCAAACTGCCATGTCCACTCGTTTCTTGAACACTTCCAGGGATGGCGACTCCACCACCTCCCTGGGCAGCCTGTGCCAGTGCTTAACTACTCTGAAAACACTGAAAAAGTGTTTTCCTCATGTCCAGCCTGAGCCTCTCCTGGTGCAGCTTGAGGTCATTTCACCTTTTTCTTTTGCTGGGTGCCTGGGAGGAGAGGCCAATCCCCACCTTGCCCCAACCTCCAGCATCCCCTGATGTACAGTCCCACACACGGGATTTGCGTGTGTGCATAAACACACACTTGATGTTTTTCTCCATTCTCATCACATGTTTCATTCAATAGACTTATTAATCAACCATAAGAAATGAGTTAAGATGTTGAAACAGTCATGGCCTTTGTTCTGTGTCAGTTTTGTTGGCTTAGCTGACATATAGCTACAAGGCATGACGGATCAAAGTAATTAAAGTTCCAATCATTTACCTTTCTATGTTCAATGTCAAGACAGCTCGCCTTCACCCCGGGTTCAGAGCATTTTCATATTTTTTTAACGTGTTAGAGCTGTGCCATTTGCCTTGCTGTACTTAAGCATTTGACAGCATTTCCATTATAAAGTTTATATACGAAGGCTTGAGATTCCCTCTGGATTCCAACTTTGCACACTAAAATTGCAGACCACAGGCAATCCAAAACCAATCCGGTAGCTTGGGGATTTTTTGTTGTTTGTTTGTTTTTTGTTTGTTTGATTTTTGTTTTTCATTGTTCATTTACTTTAAAGGAAACTTAGATTTTTGCCATCAAAGAACAAAATGTTGCCTGTTCAGTTTCATTTAGTTTCAGGGTACATTTTTGTGTTTATGAAACTTTAATGCAACTTATTTTTGTTCCTGACATGAAATATAGTGGGCAATTAGTCCTAATATTCACTCCACCATCATACACATCAACTGATGGTAACTAAGAAATCCTGTGCATGTCAGATGCAAAATCAAAATATTTCCATTTAAAAAAAGTTTTTTACAGCAATCCAGAAATATGGATAATGAGGAAATATTGTGCTGGACGCATGCCAGTCAGACAAGCCAAACAGGGATCTGACACACTGTGTGCTGACTCCATCCATCCACCTGTGAGAGCCGTCCTTCGGGCAATCTCAGGCTTGAAATCCTTTGCAGAAAGTAAGTACCAATTCTCACTCTTAAAGTGCACCTTGGATTGCAGAATCAACATTTGAGTTGTGCTTTTTCTTTTTCTTTTCTTTTTTTTTTTTTTAAAGCTAATTTTTATAGGAAGTTCTTCAAGATGAAATTTAAATAGTCCTCACTGGATTTCTCACAACTAATTTAATGCCGTCTTCCAGTCAGCACAACTGGTTCAAGACCCCTCTCTTCCATCATTTGAAGCCCTGGAACATTAAACACTGTCTTGTGTTGTAGTTAGAATATGAGATTACTTAAGTAGCAGTGAATATCTCTGCAACATATCTGCTCTACAAAGGGAGCTCACGTTTGGATGTTGCCTGAAATGCTAATATTTTACAGAAAATTATATATAAAGCTGTTCATTAACCAGCTATTTTTTCCTTTGTGCTACATTTTAAAAAAAATTGATTCTAAACTCCAGTTCAGCAACTAAACCAGTGATTTTATTTGAAGAGAAGCACTAAAGAGCTGGCTTTAAAAACATTTAACTCTGGTTTTGCATTTTAAAAGTATGCTAATATTGTGAAGGATCAAATTGCTAGAACATTTTTATGAAATCAGATTTTTTTTTTCCTCAAAGTTTACAGAGTAAAGTAGGGTATAAATAGGAAGAAACGGATTAATTCTTTTGAGCTAATTTATAGATTTGAGTAAATTCTGTGTCCCATGGAAGTTAATAGAGAGTCCTTTTGCTTTGATTTAAATGCTGTCCAGATATAATCTCCTGAATTTGGCACATCTTTACTACATGTTCTAGTGCAGAAACTTGTCTTGTGGACCTATACAATTTCTTCCAATTTTTCTTTCAGAAGGGTGCGCATTTTTTGAGTGCAGTATTATGAAATGGTGTGTATATACATGTATTTCAAACCGGTTAGATGTTTGAATGCATCATTACTGTTAGGGCAGCCTATTATTACTCAGGAAAATAGGTAGTTAATTTGGTGTAAAATATAGGAAGTAAAATCCCCACATGATTCCTCGATGTAGGCTTCCTACCCAGTGAGTAATAGCGTAGCAACCTGATAGCAAGGTAGGTGTTTTGCATCTAAATAGCCTCTAGGAAGGACATAAATAATAGGGATCCTTTTGTTGTGCACAAACAGGGCTGGAATTTGTCTGTATTAGAAGTGATCTTTGTGGCCTGCTCTGATTTTCATTTTCTGTCGTTGTGGAAGGTTAATCCAGATGATCGATTGCTTAGATCTTTGCTGATAGAATAGGTAATGCCAGGATCATCCCAGACCGTGGAGTCCAAGCTGTGCCCACTCCCCACCTTGTCCCCAGCCCACAGCACTGAGTGCCACCTCCAGGAATTCCTTGGACACCTCCAGGGATGGGGACTCCAAACCTCCCTGGGCAGCCCCTTCCAAGGCCTGACCACCTTTCCACGGGGAAATTCCTCCTGGTGTCCACCCTGAGCCTCCCCTGGCCCAGCCTGAGGCCGTTCCCTCTCCTCCTGTCCCTGTTCCCTGGGAGCAGATCCCAAATCCCCCCTGGCTGCCCCCTCCTGTCAGGGCGTTGCGCAGAGTCACAAGGTCCCCCCTGAGCCCCTTTTCTCCAGGCTGAGCCCCTTCCGAGCTCCCTCAGCTGCTCCTCATGGGACTGACTCTCCAGACCCTCCACCACCTTCAGAGGTAACACATCCCTACTATCACACATTGCTAACAACTTGCATCAGCTGGGCGTTTTCATCCTGAAAAAAAAATAACTGAATGTCTCAACAGGAAATATTTGGATATATATTTGGGTACATCCAAAGTGTACATCATGGAGGCTGAGTGATGAGGGAAAAAGGCCTGGGAATGGCAGGCTGCAGGAAAACTCAGGGAAGTGTCATCTCTGTTCCCATTGCGACCCTGGCCTGCTGTCTGCCCTTGAGCAAGTTACATCAGGAGTGTGAATCTCGGTGGGATCACACGGTGCAAGACTTGGCTTCCTTGGAGAAGTGTTTTAAGATTGACAAATGAAAACCTACTACATAATGCACTATCAAATGTGATTATTATTGAGTTACCAGTTACCGTTATTGAGTTATTAACTTGGCAAAAATGTGTCTAGAGCAAAAAGGGCAGCCAGATAAAAGCAAATGCTGATAAAGTTTCTGTTCTTCCCTCGGTGTAGACATCGGATGGTGAAGGAAAGAAAATATTCATGTGTTGTCTGAGCCCAGCAGGGAAATAGAAATGCTTTCCAAAAAGAAAAAAAAAAACCCAAAAAACAACAAATGCAAGCAAAAAATTCTTAATCTTTTATATTTATCTAAGAACTCCTGAACCGCATTTAGATAGGTATATTCTTTCTTAGGGCAAATGACTTAATTTAAATTAATGTTATATGATCTATAAAAATATTTTTTCAGGTCTCTTGGCCTTTCCAAATGAAAATTGAACTTTCTAAGTTCATTCTCCATAATATAATAAACCTATTTTTAGTGTCGAGAATGGCTAGGAAAGAATGTTTTATCCACCTGTAAGAAAGTTTGATATTCAAACCTTGAAGAAAACACTGCAAAATATTCTATATAGCACCAGTAAAATATAAACATTGCTAAGAATTTTTTGGTGATTTTGGAAACAGGAAAACTAGAAAAATGAAAAAGCAGAAATAAATATCTGCTGCAAATCCTTAGGGCCGTAAAATATATCTTTATAAGTAATAAAAACTTTTTAACTGTGATATTCTTTCATTTTTAATGAAAACAATGAGTAAAAGAAACTTGGCATCTTTAGATTGAGAGCATCTATACCTGTTTCTTTTGAAAATGATGCAAAGCTGCCTTGAAAGACAGAAGTGGTTTCATAAACGGTGTTGTAAGTGACGCTGTGAGTTGTTTTCTTTTTATTCCAAGTGTTGTTTGTAGCTCCAGTCTATCCTACACCACAAATTCATAGCAGTGAGTGAGGAGTGATTCACATATGTTGAGTGTTTTTATTAAGAAATTGTTTTGATTAGGGATGCAGTTGATTCCTCAAGCCAACTGCCTACATAAAGAAAAAGCATTAACTGCAGGGATCGAATTGATTAGTGAACATTCCTGTCTGGTAGCATAAGGAAAGACATCAAGGAAGTGGAAAAGAAAGACATGGATCAGCAATCAAAGGGGATACAGCAAAAGAGAGGTCACCTAATGCACTCCTGCCTCCAGGTAAGATCAACAGTACCTATGTCAGTCTCCACAGATGTTTGCTTAATTCTTTTTAAATGCCTGCAGTAACGGAGATTTCCTAACTTCCTTGTAATATTATTTCAGTTGGGAACTATCCTGACAGACCAGAAGCTTTCCCTGACTCCTCACTGTACCTGTGTTATTTTTTCTGCAATTTAGTTTTCTCTTATATTCATAAGAAATATCAAGAAGTCACTCCAGTAGCATCACAGATACCTTTCCTCATTTCTGAAAATTGCTGCCACATCATTCTGGGTGAAACAGTTCCCTTCCTTGCCATTCCTTCTCTTTCCACTCAGAGTGACCACAGAAGCTCTAAAAAGCAAGATTTCTTCCTCCTTGTAGAGATACAGGAAGTTCAGGTTTATCCCTCATCTTACTCAGGTTCTGAATGAAGCCCCAGGAGATCTCATGAAAGCACATTCTCACCTTTACCTGAAGAGATGATCTATCATTGTGTACTGGTTATGACTTATATTGATTAGTTTGCAAATTCGAGGGCAAATCTGTTTTTATAATCTCTGTCCAGAGCAGCTGTGGCTGCTCCTGGATCCCTGGAAGGGTCCAAGGCCAGGCTGGACAGGGCTTGGAGCAACCTGGGATAGTGGAAGGTGTCCCTGCTCATGGCAGGAGGTGGAATGAGATGGGCTTTGAGGTCTCTTTCAACCCAAACCAGTCTGGAATTCTATAATTCCATGGAATAGTTTCAGTGGTACCCAGGAGTTGGGCTGCAGCTCACAGGTAGACAGATAATTTATATTTAGATATATAGATATATATTTTGATATATATTTTTATATATATGTATATATATACATATATATACACACACGTGCACACATACACACAACTACTATTAAGTTTAGCTAAAGGTACTTGTCAGTGAATATTTTATACCAAACCGCAGAAAAGCGTGGCCAAAAATGACAGAGTGGAACATTGCACTCAACTCAGTTGCTACAAACTTAAGTTCAGCTTCGGGAAGCTGATTACAATTTACACCAATATTAGTCTATTTCATGAACTGAAGATGAAAGCCAATGCTTATTGGCACAACTATTTTTCTACCATCTAAACAAATAACTTTTGGTATATTTAGGCTTTTTACTTTGCTTCTCACAGTTAGTTTATATATTAGTATGTCAAGTCAAACCATGACACTTTCCAAGCCTCACTGTGTTTCTTCTTCAGTTCTACTTTAAAATTTTGAATATTCAACTGCACATACGACCACATGAAATTATTAACCTCTAAAAATGTCTGTGGGACTGTACATTGCCAAAGGTGGAGCTAATCCTGCTACGTGTGACACAATGTACAGATAATAAAGGTCATAATATACACTTAAAAAAAGCGCAAATGTTCTGCAAGGTGAAATATTTCTGCAAAACTATAGCAAGTTTCACAGACAAGTAAAAGTAATTTGAAATAATTTCACCCAAACTGCTGCAAGAGATTACGAATTATCTTAGTTTACAGGCTGCTTTATGAAGGGGACAGTCCTATCTAATCACACAAAGTTTGCTACCAGGAGATGCCAACTTCTCCAGGATAGAAATAAGGACAGCAGCCCGTATAATACTTCCTAAAAAAAAAAAATCCATAAATAATTCTCTTGTGCAGAATTATGGGCAAAATTGACCCTGGTGGAAATTTCAGCTGTTTAAAAATATGCAAGAAAACCTGAGGTGGTTTTGGGAGGAGAGAATATTTCACAAAGAGGGTTCGGTAGGAAAGCCAAAGGCTGTGCTCAGGTGTAGGACAACCAGAAGAGTTCAGCTGGCAGATTCCCACCATCTCAGCTACCAAGGGACTCACTAACCCCTGGATGACCCTGCATTCATGGGATACACAAAGAGCAGGAAGCAGAAATCTCAGCTGCCCCATCCTCAGATGTTCTCCTGGGACACAATAGATCTTCCTGGAGACAGGACCCATTTTCAGGTCATTGCACCAATCCCAAAGTTGGCTTTTTTTTTTTTTCTGCATTATCAGGTTTTAATTAAGGCGTAAATAAGACTCTTCTCTTTTCAAGAATGGCTGTTTTTATTGGGTATTTAAAGCTTTACTTACACAGCTACATTTCTGACCTGTACCTCAGCCCTAGACGTGGAGGACAATCAAATCGATTTTCAACTAATTGCTTCTCTTTCACTTGTGGTGTTTCACTTCTAAAATGTCACAATGTTTTGTCATTTTTCTCATTTGTTATTTATTTAGTGGATTTATGCAAAAAGTAACCAATTCTTTATTCCTTAAAATGACTAAGTTTTACCTTCATGATCAATGAGCAAAAGAAGTGCATTTTCAATTTATTTGGAATTAGTCCCTTGCCATCCTTGACAGAAACCTTGATGCTTCAATAATTTTCCCCCTGAAAATACACACCTACACTTTCTCTTTCAAATGTCATTTTATTTTGGGATGTAGCTTGTCTTGAACTATATTATTCACTAGTATGCAATATATGCTTTAAGAAAAGAAAAATAATCCAAATAATTTTCTTTATTTTTAACAACAAAAGTATTGTTATAACTCAATTAAGAAGGGTGAATATCCACAATACCTAGTGATATATATACTGTCTGTACAGCAGATACAATATATTGCTTTTCTCCTGTTTCAGGTTAGGCTGTTTTTGGAGGACTCACATTCCACGGGCAGCAGGAATTCTGAATTCAGAGACCTTTCTTTTCAAAGTACGACTCCCGTTCCTTCATCTCTTTTGGCTTTTCCTCTAGTTTTCTTGAAATTATAAGGTAAAATACCTCTGAATTTTTTTCCTCACAAAAAATATTCTCTAATAATCGCATATTTCTGATTTTTGCATTTTCAAAATTTTTTTGAGCAAAATACAGTACTTTTAGTTCTTCAAAAAAATGGATGGAAAACTGTATTTATTTGGCAAAACTGGTCTTTCTGTTGCTGTTTTCCTTTTCTCACCACCATCTTACTTACTTCCACTTAATTTTCGTCAAGCACATAACACAGAACAGAGGGGAGAAGAAATATTTTTGGCTGCAGATATTGGAGTAAATCACAGCTCTTGTGAGAAAATGTCGTGAATATCTACGTAGAACAGACAGAACTCAGATTTTATGAGAGAGAGATAGGGAGGAAAGTGCAGGGACTCAATTTATCTACATCTGAATGATAAAGAACTGGCTGAACCCTTCTGGTATTGAAATCTATGCCTTTGGAGAGTGTATTTTTAATTTTTTAAGATAGTGTTTTGGTCACTAAACCATTTATTAATCTAATTCAGGAGGTCAGAAGGAGCCATTGCAGAGATAGTTTGACCTACACTGTACAGACTATAGGGCTCCCTAAATTAATTCCCACTCGAAAAATTTGTATATTTTTAAAAAAAACATAACTTTAATTTGAACATGTGGTGATGGCAAACCCACAACTCTGGTAAGCTGCCACAGAATTTTGTAACTTTGACTTTTAAAAAACCACAAATATTTTTACCTTATTCCCATAAAGGGAATGTAATTATTTTTCTTTATTTGCCTACATTACCCGAATATTTTCAATCTTTTGTAACTTTAATTAATTAAAAATAAAACAAATGATGTAAGGAGCATGCAGGACACACTTTTATGAGCACATCACTGTACCAAGAGTGATGTTTGCCAGAGTAGATCACTAAGAGTTTGCAACTCAATGTTTATGAAACACTGTGGAGTTGGGAAGTCCAGTGTAAAAACTGGTAAAACATAATCTTCAGCAACTGGGAAATTAGGATTTGTTTGTCTCAGTCCTACCTTGGCTTCTCTTATTGCCTTTTGATGTGGGATTGAGGTTTTTTCCCCCTCACCCTGTATGGTGGGAATGGGAATATCTTGCACACTTTTGGTTCAGGTGCCTGGAATATATTCACTTGAAGATTGTGCCCATTCAAACCTCCATTTCCACTTGGACAGATTGCTAACTTTTTGAGGAAATAGTTCTGGTTTTCCTTTTTGTTTTTCCCCCAAGAGCAGAGAATAAGGACTGTGAGACCTCTGATGCCTTAGGATTTTAGCTTTTATATTTTCATATGTTTGTAATCCTGCAGTTCTTTGGTGTGTAACTCCGAGCTCCATACAGACTGTGAGCAACTGCTTTTCCCATTTTGGTCAGACACAACAATTCCTCTCCAGGCCTGGGAATCAAGGACACCTCACTGTCTCAGGCCCTGAGAAATGGAAACAAAAGTGAATTGGGGGGCAGCAAACTGAGAGAATGGGACTGCACTGCCTGAAGCTGGAATTGGACAATTAACCTCTGATATGCAAATGGACAGAACTTGTATCTGTCCCAAAAACGTGTGGCTGTGTCCATCCTGGGTGCAGTCTCTGTGAGACTCCTGCACTGCCCAAGGTGCGCCCTGGGAAGGCCTTTCCATAAATCCCTGCCCTTTATCCTTTCCCTCTGCCCAGCCTCTGCTCCAGGGCAGCCTCTCCAAGGCATCACCTCCACCCTGAGCACAGTGCTCTGCAAAGGGGGAATGAAAGGAAGTCTCTGAGAACGGAGGGAACAGAAGGGCTGAGACACTATCACCAACCCAGATACCCCACTAAGCTGGATAATTTGTCCATCACAAGACAAGTCCGACTTAGGGAGAGGATTAGTGGAGCTAATGCTACAGACACTGCTCGCTGACACATCTCCTGTGTAATCACTGCATTGTTTTTCCCCTCCCTGCAGCAAGGTGCTGGAGTGGTCCAGCTCTCCTTCTGCTGTCCCTGCAGAGCTTCCCACTGTTCTGCACCAGATCCTACAAGAACTGGGCCTGTCCTAAAAAAGACACGCAGAGAAGCAAACACCACCCCCTCCCTACTGTTTTCAGTGTGAATAATGGTGAGTACCACGCTGATTTCATATCTGTTTCTTTAACGATTTTCCTTGGAAAAGGAGATTTATTTCACTGTGGCACCTCACCTGAAAGCAGGTTGCCTACTCCATTTATTTGCCTGACCTACACATGGGTCTGTGCTGTAGCTGGAAAGTTCTCCTTCTTCCTCAGGAAGAATCCTATTTTTTTCTGTTAGTGGCTTTTGTCTTCTTATACCCAGGATAATTCTGGAGCTGTATTCTCTTTATCTGTTGCCCAGCAATATGTCCACCAAACAGTAGCTCAAAATCTCCTTTTCCACCACACCAGGCATAAAACTCATAAGAAAATCAATGTATTTGTCTGATGTCGAGGACTTGTGTTTCCAGAAACACCTTGAGTTAATAGCATGCTGTACATAACCACTCATTTTTATTCTGTATGAGTGAGTCTTTGTTCCCTGAATTTGCCATGGGCATTCTGGTGCTTCAACTTTATCTCTGACATATCACTGAGATCGTGTTCTTTTGCTGGCAGGTTTTGAAAAAAACCAACAAACCAACCACCAACAGCCCACAAACCAAAAGCAGAAACTCCTCTCTAACGCGTGTAAACCCCTCAGCTGTTTCAACATAAGCGTGTGAACTACATTTTAATGTTCATTAAGAGTTTTTCCAGTTCCAGGTCTGTGGCATATTTTTAGATTAAATAATTATTTGCTCATTTAATTAATACACTACTGCGTAATCTGAACTTTTTAACTGAAAAAAAAATGGCAAATATGTTGGCTTTTCTCTGCTTCCTGGATGCTACAAATGCTCATAGTTTTCTTCTCAGATTTCTCTTGCATCCTTTTGGCTCTCTTTGAAGTGAGTGGAATGGTTTTAATGTTGACCCAAACTGAATTGGTTACAGGAGATAAGAAAAACATTTTAATATAAATAGTGCATAGACAGAGATGATAAAGACAATTTCAGGCATATAGAAAAGGCAGACAAGGAAACTGAAATCAAGCAATTTCTGCATGAGTCTGGTAGATGACTGATTTCACACGCTTTTCAGCAGAGGAATGTGGATGTTCATGAAAACTTGATCAAGAGCCATATCCAAAAGAGCATTTGCATATCTGAAATAGAGTGTACAAAGATTTTAAAGGCCTACATCCAAGATTGTCATCCAAAACTGCCTTTGTTCAGACACACTTAAGCCTGGAAGCACCGCTGAACTTGGTGGGGGGAAAGCGAGTTCTGTGTGAGAAGCTGCTGACCTGGGCACAGCCAGCCAGGGGACCACGTCCCAGGGGACACCTGTGCCTGGCACTGGTCACACAGAACAGCTCCTAATCGCCTGCAGGGGAGAAAATCACTGCAGCACTGAGACAGTGATGCCTTAGGATTTTAGCTTTTATATTTTCATATGTCTGTAATCCTGCAATTCTTTAGTGTGTAACTCTGAGCTCTGTAAAGAGTGTTAGCTACTGCTCTTCCCATTTTGGTCAGACACAACAATTCCTCTCCAGGCCTGAGAATCAAGGACACCTCACTGTCTCAGGCCCTGAGAAATGGAAACAAAAGTGAGTTGGGGGGCAGCAAACTGAGAGAATGGGACTGCACTGCCTGAAGCTGGAATTGGACAATTAACCTCTGATATGCAAATGGACAGAACTTGTATCTGTCCCAAAAACGTGTGGCTGTGTCCGTCCTAGGTGCAGTCTCTGCGAGACTCCTGCACTGCCCAAGGTGTGCCCTGGGAAGGCCTTTCCATAAATCCCTGCCCTTTATCCTTTCCCTCTGTCCAGCCTCTGCTCCAGGGCAGCCTCTCCAAGGCATCAACAGTGTCTGTGCTGCTCCCCACCTGAACTGCAGCAACTGCTGAGGAAGAGTGGAAATGTGTTTTTATATTAAATGTATTAACACTGTAAGAGGCTGCACTCAGCAATAATTGATGAGCAGGAGCAAGGAAAGCAGGCTCCAGAAGCCAAGGGGTTTGAGTGAAACCAGTTCAAAGGAAGTAAGTGCTCCGTTGTCTGAGGAAGCAGTGGAGCGAGGAGGTTGTATTCAATAAAACATTGGGTACTGAGGATGGGATGCATGGAGTTAAAGCACTAAAGGATTCAGATTAGATGGGAATAAGCTGCTGTTGCAAATGCAAGTTTTTAAAGTAATATATAAACTGCCTGGTCGCAGCTTATGTAGCATAAAAGTTGGTTTTCAGGCTTATTAATCATCTCATTGGTGGTTTGGAAGAGGAGTAGGTGGGATGGAGCTGGGATTTGTAGCTGATCATGTGTTAGTGTAAACAGCAAACCATATTTTTCTGGAAATTTTCTAGCTGTTTCCAGGTTTTTGATCTTAGGGAAGTCCACAAATCATACAGATCCAAAGTCATCACTCATGTGGCTTTGTCCCATGCTGGGCATCCCCTGGAAGCAGGCAAACCTTGATCCTAGAGACTCAAAGCATTCCAGTGTCCCTTTCCCCATGGAAAGTGGATTTCAGTCACTGATTTTCCATGTGGCTTCTCCAAGCCATCCCGGATGCTGTTTATTTGCAGCAGGTGATGGAAGAGGGTATTTGAACGGGTCGGTGTGGATGCAGTTCGGTTCCCCCACTGCCATTTGTACAAATTCCCCTGCGGTGTGGAGGATGCTCCCTGCCAGGTGGGGAGGCCCTGGCACAGCGTGGCTGCCCCTGGATCCCTGGCACAGCGTGGCTGCCCCTGGATCCCTGGCACAGCGTGGCTGCCCCTGGATCCCTGCCAGGTGGAGAGGCCCTGGCACAGGGTGGCTGCCCCGGATCCCTGGCAGAGCCCAAGGCCAGGCTGGACAGGGCTTGGAGCAACCACAACCATTCCCAACCCAAACCATTCTGTTTTTCTATGAATCCCTTCGTTTTGTACTTTCTCCTGCAGTTACTGCCTCAGAACTTAACTCCTGAGAACTGGAAATCTGAAGGGAATCCACAGTGCTCTTGCAGATTTGTTTCACTTGGATTTAAACCTCATTCCTTTGCCATACAGCCAGCACAAGGCAAGTTCTCTCTGGGATGATCATTTAAGCAGGAAAACCCCAACTATTATTTTAGGCTGGTTTGCTCTGTCTGCATAAAACCAAGAGATAAAGTTACTCATGCATTTAAAAATGGGCCGCTTTTGAGTTTACTTTTTTCTTTTTTTTTTTTCTATGTAATTCCTTCCTTATTGGTCAGGGAGGGTGAAGTTTGGGTCTAGAAAAATATTTAGTATGTGGTCAACAGTGCTGCTGAGTTTACTGTTCTTTTTCCTCAAAATTGAGAATTAAAATGAAGGAAAAACCTACATGGCAAGCTTAAAAATTCCAATCAGAGCAGCGTATATTCCATGTGGCTGCATGTACTGGAGTTAGATGAGGCCTCGTCTGCCATCTCACAGCTCCTGACAGCATTGCAGATTTGTTTTCTAGTGGAAATTCTGAAAACTTGTGAAATCTCGTATTTGTCTCCTTTTTTTTTTTTTTTTGCTTCTGCTGCTAAGTCATTATTGTCTCATCTCTCACAAAACGTATCATCCAATTTCAGAAGCAGACTTCATATCCATTTTTTTCCGAGGAGGGATAGACAGTTTTGATTGCATTTTGTGTTATAAACAGCAAACTGACTGTAGAAATGGCTGGACTTATTGCACTGAAAAACCCCTCTATGCTGAGGGCACTGTTTGCATGAAAAGCCTTCTCTGTGTAATGTGAAAGTTTCTACGATTGAGAACTGCACAGTAGTAGTAGTTAGGGCTTTATTACTTAGTTCTAATTTGTATTGATGGCCTAAAAAAAGTAGCATGCTTTGCAGTTCTATGAAAGAAAAGATTATAAATGGAGATTAATTATAATTTTGCTAGCTCAGTACTTGTAAAACTAAAGCAATTTATATTCTTTCTCTTAATGATCTCCATTCCTGATTGCAGTAATGTAATCTAATTGTGATTATGATAGTATCTGAATCATGTGGGCCTCTATGTGATTGGAACTACTCTTTGCATTAAAAAGTAATTTTGGAGTAATGATGAAAAGTTACTGTGGAAAATTGGCAAGTAATATATTTTACTCTGTATCTTAAGTTTCTGCTTTCATTTTTGATTATATCTTATAGCAAGGATAAGTATGATACTATATCAAGGATTTATTACATCAAAGACTTATCAATGATAACTCTGAGTATCGAGGATAAGCATGATATTATTGGAATAGCACAGATATGGTTGAGGCAAGAAATTGAGGTTTTGAGATACTAGGCTGGGGTTGGTGGAGAGGAAGGGTAGATGGAGGAGGAGCCCCATCAGTATTCCTGGGAGATGAGTGTCTTCAGAGGGAAATGCTGCGAGTATTTTGGCTGACATAGCAATGTCAATGCTGATAAAAGTTGGGCACAATAAAGGTAGTCAGGTGGCTTTCTGAAGGCTTCTTTGAACATTTAGGTCTTTGCTTACAGATGAGAGAGGCCTTCAAGAGCGTCACAACTTTGATAAGACGGCTTTTAATTACTCCTTTATTGACTGCAAGAAGGTAGAACTAGGGAGGGAATACTCATGTCTCTAAAGCCAGCACAGGATTGCCTCCAGTTCCTTGTGGGCCTTATTGAATTGTCTTTCAGAAACTATTTGAATTAATTCAAGGATTTGAGCCAAGGGTAAAAAAGGGTGTTGAACTGGAGAGGTATGAAAGATCCAGTGATCTTGACATCATTTGATTTAAAGTATTTGTTGAGGAGCAAAAAGCAACGCAAGCCTTATGGCAGGCTGACTTTCAGGGAGTGCAGAGTGTGCTAAGGAATTTTTATCAGGATTTTATTATAATGTATGGTAAATCTACTGAAGAAAATTGGAATATATTTCAGAAACAGTTGGAGGACATTTGAAATTCATCCTGGTTTAAGTCTAAAGAAGGATAAAGGTAACAATGCCCAATGTGGCTAAGTAGAGTTGTATAGTAAAGAGTAAGATAAGCAGTAAGCACAAGGTGTTGAAAAAAAAAATACAAAATCTGGTAAGGTGGAGCAGTTGAAAGGCGACAGAAAATAAGCAGAAGCAAACTGAAAGGCTAATTAGAAAAGCAAAAAGAAAATGCTGAACGCTAACTGCAGAAAAAAAAATAGTTGATATGTAATAATACCCTGAGAATATACTCCAGTAAACTGAAAGGCAAAATAGATCCAAAAATCACTGTAGTGTGGACAAAGGCATGGCGGATTTGTTCAGCAGGTTTTATTTTTGCGTGTGAATACACAGAGGCAGATGGGTGGATGGCTGGGCAGATGGAGAGCTGCTGAACAAAGGAGGAGAATTTTCCTTTCTGTGGCAACACGTGCAGCCTCACCTGAGGAACTGACGAGCACGACCGATATCACAATATCCAGTTCGTAATTGTTTCATGTGGCCTGATTGGCAATAAGGGATGCAAAAATATCAATCTGATTTCCAAGAGTCAGTCAAACTTTAAAGACAAACCAGACCTGTGGGTAGCATTGCTTATGGCCATAGCCACAAAATCCATCAGGCTAGCCCAGAACTCCGAAAGGCAGAGCAGAAGGAAGTGTGGATATATTCCAGGATATAAATATTAACTTAATCATGTAACTGATTGAGTCTCGTATCATTTGCTCCTGGGACTACATTTGGGCCAGGCTTTTGGCACCACCAGTGCCGTTTGTAACCTTAAATCTTTGGAGGTGAAGCACCGGAGGCCTCCTGGCACGTGGTGGGCAGCGATTCCCTGCCCTGCAGCGCAGCATGCAGCTAAAATAAAAATAAAAGACAAGCTGCAAATATTCCCCATCCCTTTTTCCTTCCAGAGGGAGTTTCAGCACTCCCCTCACGAGTTAAAAATATCTCGGCTCTCTCCTGACTTCTGTTTCAAACTTGTAATTACTTCTAGCTGCTGTTTGCTTCTGCTAAAGGTTTGCATAGCAAAGGTTGGGGTAACCTTATAGCTTTAGCTTGGCTGGTGATAACAAATGCATACACGAGTTGTTTTCTCCAAAAAGTGTCTTTTTCTTTGCAGAAGTGAATTTTTAATAGGCAGGATAATCGTGAATTCCCCCCGATGCAGTGATTTTTGCTCCCCCTGCTGTCACGACAGCAGCAGATTAACCAAGCCTTTTGCCCATTCAGACGTGTGCTGATAATGTGGATGCACAGGATACTTTTGTTAAAATAACAAACACTCGCAGCAAAGGGAGGAGGGAACTGTACAGGATTTAAATAAAAAGCCAGCCCAGGGAATATTCCATATTTTAGACCCGTGTACTGAGTGAAAAATCAACAAGAATTGATCAACTTGAAAGATTATTTGCTCCTCTAAAAGAATACTCTAAACAAGAGAGAATTACTGAAAAAATAAATAAAGGGGTACATTGCTAAAGCTCTTTGTGTCTGAGAATGCTTAAATGCAGGCCCTGGAATAACCTGGAATTCCTGCACTGAAATTATTACTTAGACTGAGCCCCTTTCAGAGGCACTGGCGTAGCAAGATTTTTTTTGCTTTCCAGTCATCAAATCTGCTTTTCTTCAAAATTAATGTATTTACCTGGTTCTGAAACGCTCATGGAGACGGCTGCGAGGCTGTGGGGTGGCCCCAGTGTGGGAGGTGCAGCCTCTGCCCCACCTGCCCACCAGGACCCAAATTTCTGGGAGTTGAAGCCTCGTTCTGCAGAGGGGTTTTAATTTCCTGCAATCACTTGTCTTTTACAAAAACGGGATATACACTAAATATATAGATATTAATGATCTAAAATTGTATTATACATAGGTAGCATATTAGCTATTATATACTATGATATACTGAATTTATATATATGCTAATAGTATGTATATATAAACTACACATATATTACATATAGAATATATTATAGTGTATTTAGTATAGTATTTATATACTATATATAGACAGTATATATATTTATTCTGTATATATAGTATATATA
>VWPU01001213.1:0-12808 GCA_013398955.1 Callaeas wilsoni | reverse complement strand
TTTATATTCATATATATATATATGTATTTCTAGGATATTTCTATCCGTGTGATTGCTCTGATGGAGCACTCTGTAGATTAGTGGGAAATGCACTTACCAGCTCTTGAGAAGCAGCCGCTTTCCAGCCCAGCTGTTTTTTAATTAAACAGAAATCCGAAGTGCAGCTGTTCCTTGCAAAGGCGATTTTTGCCTTCCCTGCAAAACATTTTCCGCTGGTGGGGGCCCGGAGCTCAGTGCGAAAAGGAAAACATTTTATAAAATCCTGTTTGAATTCTTATCTCATTTTCAAACAAATGGTACGGCCGAGGGTGAGCTGAGTTTGGGAACTGTTAGCAAAGGTGGCACGAGGTTTTTGGGATGGGGACAGATTTCTTTTATTTGCTTGAGAAATCTTTTGGTGCTTTAAAAAGGAAAAAGGAAAAAAGCGTGGTTTTATGTCTTCAGCTGTGCCTTGATTTGAGGCTTTCCAAAAGCTTGAAGGGCCCGGCAGTTTTACAGGGATTGTTTTGAGGATCTGGGAGGAAATCAGGAATTGCTGTGCTGCTAAAAATCGTGGGACTGAGTGTTCAGGAGGACGAAATTCCGTGGTTCAACCCCAAATATTGTCCCACTGACCCTAAATGACTCGAGCTGCTGGAGCGGAGGCTCCTGTTCTCCAGGAGTGGGTTTGGGGAGCGTTTTTCTGGGCCACCAGCGCCGCTCCAAGCACTCGTTGGATGTTGGCTCTTTGCTGGAGCGCCGAAATCCCTGCTCTGAGGTAAAGCAGGGCTGTCCCTGTCCTTTGTTTCCATCGGGTTTCCTTCCTTGCTGCTCCTTTTCCCTCCCCAAATGTGCTGGAGGAATTCCCATTCCCTGTCCACTCTCCCGCTGGGACAGGGGCTCAAACAAGCCCTGGAAGTGCTGGAAAAGCGCAAACAATCCCTGAGCACCTCCATCTTCTGCTCCTTGGGGCAACATTCCATATTTCTGGGAGCTGGGCAAACTCCTGTAGGGCTCCCACTCGGAGGGCTCCAAATATGCAAGAGTTCAAGAGAAATCCCTCATTAAAATGTTTAAACTCTCGGCATTTTCTTCCCCTGGGCCACTGGAGATGGGACAAGAGGAAAGGGCCTCGAGTTGCATCGGGGGAGGGTCAGGCTGGATATAAGGAAAGTTTCTTTCCTCACAGCATTGGAATATTCGCCTGTGCCGGTTTGGACACAAATCCAGGGGGAAACAACCCCAAAGGGGCGTCTCTCTCTCTTTCTCTCTTTCCTGCCTTCCACGCAAGCAGGCCCCGGCAGCACCGCCCCCACGGGTTCGGGAATATAATTTCTCGAGGGAAAGTGAAAAAAACCTATTTATTTAACAAACAGTGTCCCCTGATATAAAAGAAAAAAAGGATATTGCAACCCCCTCCCCTGTCCCCTAAAAGAGGACTGTGGATTTTAGAGTTCTTTCTGTAGGTAAAACCTGCAGTCCTGAGCTGGGCCGGGCCAGGCAGGGTCCGACGTGCCCCCTTGGAGGGTCCCGCCGAGCAGGGCCGGAGATGGGAGCTGGGCTGGGATGCAAAGCGAGCCACAAACAGCCCAAAAAGGAACAGAAGCCGCTGAGGCAGATCCCCGTCCCTTCTCCGCTGAGAGCCGAAGAGACTCGAGAGCAAAAGTCCTCTAACCAACAAAAGTTGTGAGATTGGGAGAGAAAAGAATGCAAACATTCTAGTTCCAAGGTCAAGCTGGCCGCTTTGAAGAGTTCTCTCGGCTTCTCTCTCTCCCCTTTGCAATTTAAAGGTTCACAGAGATCCAGCAGGCGATGGGGAATACAGCATGGTCAGAGAATCACCCCAAGACATCGCCTCAGAGCAGTGGTAGGGTCGCCATCCCCGGAAAACCTTCACAATCCAAGCAGATGTGGCACGTGGAGATGGGGCTTGGTGGGATTCATCAAAGAGTGGACTTGAGGTTCTTGGAGTTCGTTCCTACATTGATGATTCCGTGAATGTTTTTTGCAGTAAATCCAGCTGGGTGGAGCAGGGTTTTTGTGAGATCCCCCTGGTCTGTGCAGAGACCCCAGGGCTGCAAACAATAAAACAGGAAAAAAGCGATTTTCACCCTTTGACTGCAGAACCGCCCCAAAACACCGAGAGCTGCACTGGTTCCTTTTACTGGGATGATGGAAAACCCTCAGCAAGGTCTTTAACTGGTCTGATTTGGGTATTCGCTGGATATTTAAAACAAAGCCAGGGTGTCCCCGGGTGTGTTTGAGCTGGTTTTGTGCTGTGCCAGGATGGAGCATTCCAGCTTTGGGGCAGAATCTGGAAGCAAAACCCAGGGAGTTTGAATCCGTAAGTAATTAGAGGTGGTTTGTGGATTCCTGGTGGGAAATCTGTGAGCAGATGAGCGGGGTGTCCTGGCAAGGACCTGGAAAAAATGAGTCAAACTTCAGGCACAGTGGCCTTGCCACGTCTGATTCCTGCTGAAAATCCCACGGGTGAAGGAAACTTCTGCTCCGTGGCTGGCTTCTCACTCCTGATTTTCCAGAGTGATTTCCTGGATCGTTCCAGGTGCCCCCAGTGCTGTTCCTCACTGGAAAATGCCGGATTGTTCATAGCCCTGCAGGACCTTGTCAGAGAGGTTTGGGCCCTGGCACAGATGCCCAGAGCAGCTGTGGCTGCCCCTGGATCCCTGGCAGTGCCCAAGGCCAGGCTGGAGGGGCTGGGAGCAGCCTGGGACAGGGGGAGGGGTCCCTGCCATGGCAGGGGTGGCACTGGATGAGTTTTGAGGTCCCTTCCACCCAAACCATGCCGTGATTCCGCGATTCCTCTGCATTATTCCCACGTTTAGGTGCAGTGCGACCATCTGGAGGTGACCATCTCCCTGCACGCGGTGTCCCCTGGGTCTGTCCCTGGGGAAATGCAGCCCAGGCAGCAATTCCAGAGGCACGGATGGTGTCAGTCTCCCCAGGGACAAAAGGGGTGGCATCAGCCAGGCTGGTGACACTGGCCATGGCTCGGACACAGTGCTCCTGGCCTGCGAGGCTGGTTCTGCTGTTCCTGTGCCAAGGAGGGCCAGGATTCCTTGGATTCACCAGCAGTGACACGGGATGGAGGCAGCCGGAATTCCGCCTTCGGATTCCTGCTGGGACACTCACCCTGGATCACAGGAACACCAGAGCAGCCTCCAGCACTGAACCACCCACGGCTTAAAGGTGAAAATCCCAAGGTTTGTTCCCAAGGCATCCGAAGCCGAGCTGTTCCCTGCGGCTGGAGGCACCGAGGGCCCGCCCTGGCCGCGTTGGGCAGCAGCGTGCTCAGCACTGGCTCCTTCCCCTCTCCTTCTGTGCAGCCCCAACCCGCGGGGCTGTTCCTGGATGGAATCTCAGCTTCTTAAACCTGCGGCTCCTTTTTTTATTTTTTGTCTTTTTTTTTTTTTGTCTTTTTTTTTTTTTTAAGGAGAGAGGGAGGCAGAGGATTTGCTGGAGTTTATTTGACCTAGTTAAGGGGAATATCAGCTCGCCTCAGGCAGGTAATTAATTTGTCCACACTTCCCCCTGCTCCCGGCTGCCAGGCTCTCCCGCAGGTGAGGATGAGGCTCCGCAGCTCCCAGAATTCCTGCCTGGATCTGCAGCTGCCGGCATCCGAGAGGAACGGCGGCAGGAGAGCTCCAGATGGTGCTGGTTGGAGGCCTCAGCAGCTGAGCGGGGGTGATGGAAAGCTGCCCCTGCAGCTGTGCCTTTGGCAGGAGCCGCCGCTCCGTGGCACTTCCAGAGGACTGGCAGGGCTGGATCCAAGGGTGTTTCTGCCTCCAGAGGAAGCTCCTTGCGAATCCCAGGGGATTGCTCATTCCCAGCTCACGGGAGATCGGCCTGGCGTGGAGAGGATGGGCTTTGGCCCTGTTCCTGTCCCCACCGCCAGGACAGGTTCCCGTGGGTTCCGAGGTGACACCAACCCCACCAGGTACTCCTTGTAAGCGCCACCTGTGTCCCTCAGCCCCAGCTCACCGGAGATCGGCCTGGGGTGAAGATGGTGGGGTGGGTCCTTGTCCCTACTCCTGGGACAGGTCATTCATTCCAAGGTGTCACCAACCCCACCCCCTGCTCCTTTCAAATTCCTTCCGCATTGCTCAGCCCTGGCTCAGCTCCAGCTCCCTGTTCCTGTCCCCGTGACTAGGACAGGTGACACCAAGGTGACACCAACCCCACCAGCAGCTCCTCTCGAGCTCCCTGTGCTGCTGAGCCCCAGCTCACCAGGACATCGGCCTGGGGTGGAGATGATGGGGCGGGTCCCGGTTCTGTCCCCATGGCCAGGACAGGTGACACCAGGACAGGTGAAGCAGGACAGGTGACACCAAGGTGACACCAAGGTGACCCCCCCAGCTACTCCTCTCGAGCTCCCTGTGCTGCTGNGCTGCTCCTCTCGAGCTCCTTCTGTGCTGCTCAGCCCCAGCTCACCAGGACATCGGTCTGGCGTGGAGATGATGGGGCTGGTCCCTGTTCTGTCCCCATGGCCAGGACAGGTGACACCAAGGTGACCCCACCAGCTGCTCCTCTTGAGCTCCCTGTGCATTGCTCAGCACCGGCTCAGCCCCAGCTCCCTGTTCCTGTCCCTGTGACCAGGACAGGTGACACCAAGGTGACACCAATCCCTGGCAGCTGCTTCTCTCAAGCTCCTCCTGCATTGCTCAGCCCCAGCTCCCTGTTCCTGTCCCCGCTGCCAGGACAGGTGACACCAGGTGACACCAGGACAGGTGACACTAACCCCTCTAGCTCCTTCTCTCAAGCTCCTCCTGCAGTGCCCAGCCCCAGGTCCCTGTTCTGCCTCCACGGCCAGGACAGGTGCCCCCAAGGTGACACCAACCCCAGCAGCAGCTCGGTGCCCCCTCCTCCTGCATTGCTCAGCCCCAGCTCCCTGTTCCTGTCCCCGCTGCCAGGACAGGTGACGCCAAGGTGACCCCAAGGTGACACCAACCCATCCAGCTGCTCAGAAGATACAAATCCCTCCTCCCCCGGCCCCGGAACTGGGTGATTTTGTCCCTGATGCCTGTCCTGCTCCGGGCTGTGCATTTTGGCAGCTCACTGCGCCTCGGGGCTTCATTTTTAGCAAAGCATCGAACGAGGCGGGCACGGGGCCAAGCCACGGTGGCAGCGAGGTGACGGTCACCCTTCCAATGACAATAACTTGGTTTCAGGCTCAGAATCAAATTTGTGGAGCCCAGCTGGGGGGGGGAAAAAAAGCAGATTTTTAATATTTAAGTCTCTGTTGTAGGAAATTCTTGCTTGCCCAAACTGATGTGGTTCTCACAGTTTGGTGTGGAATCATCAGTTCCCTGGATTTGTTTATCCCCACGCTTGTTCCCGTCCCACTGGAACAGAGGGATGTTTGGCAGGTGAAAAAGTCCCTGAAGGTTTGGGGTTTTTTTTAACCTGGAGATCCTGAACTGACAGAAACACCAACCCCGAACTCTTCTCTGGTTTAAATGGTAGCGTTAAAAGAAAGAAAAGAAAACAGAACTTTTCTTGGTAGCTGTGAGGACTTCTGAAAGAGAAGACCTAATTTAATGAGAAATCATTGTGAGGGATAAATAATATAAAACTGAAACTCCTGGGACCTGAAACAGCACGAAAAGTTGTTCTGTGAGGTTTTTTGAATTTTTTTTCTTTCATTATTCGTTTTCCTAGATTTTCCTTTTTACTGATGGTGGTTGAAGGGCTTTAAAAACAAACTAAGGGAAACGGAGATAACTTTGACAAAAAGTTAAGAAATCAATGATTCAGATGCAAGAAAAAGAACAATTAGGACACAACACTTCCAGCTGGGAGTAGCATTCCTTGGTCAACAGTTCAGGGGCTTTGTCCGGTTGGAAATTATTGGAATTGCAGATTTTCTGCCATAAATTCTTTGGTGATCCAGAATCCCAAGAGAGATCACAGAATCACGGAATGGTTTGGCTTGGAATGGTCTTTAAAATCCCTTTTGACCCCCTGCCACGGGCAGGGCCACTTTTCCCTGTCCCAGGTTGTTCCATCCAACCTGGCCTTGGACATTGATGATTTTCCTAGTGTTCATTTTAAGGATGTCACCCTGGAGCTTCAAGGTAATGGGAATGGGGGATATTTTTTATCCCCCCTCCTTGGAACTTGGCTTTTTTTTCCTCCCACAGTTAAAAAAAAAAAATCCATCTTAAAAAGTGCAGCATCATTTTTTTAAAGTGGAGAATAAGCTGGAATAAAGAGAATCCTTTGATTTATGTGGTAATGCCAAAAAACCTAATGGACATTAGAGGACAGGGAGTATTTGTTTAATGCACCGTTGGATCATTTCAGTGTCGATGCTGGGAAGCGCGGGGCTGTTTTTCTGGAATTCGTTGTGTTTTGGGGAAAAGCAGCGTTGTTGCCGGAAAGGAGACGGGGTTTGGGAGGCATCGGGAAAGGCAGGAGCGGGGAGATGTCGTGGAGAGGGGACAGGAGAGGGGTCACAGCGCTGGGAGTCGGGGAAGGATGGATTAATAGGAGCTGAGCGAGGCATCCCGGAGAGCTCTGAGCTCTGCAGCTCTGGGGGCGTTCGGCTAAATAAAGAGCTCTTTAAGCTGTGACCCCAGAAATGACATTTCCCGGGGAGGTCCCAGCATCGCAGCCCAGCCCCGCCGGCGGCAGCGGGAGGGGAATTCCCGGCGCCGCCCCGCTCCCCGGGAATGCGATGGGAGCCTGCCGGGGCAGGCGCTGCTGCCGGAGGTCCCTCAGCCCCTTCGGGGCGCGGAACCTTTGCTTTCATTTCCTCTCCTAAACCCCAGCCCAGCGCTGTTGTGGCTGCTCCGCCCGCGGGTGCTGTTGGAGCCCTTTTGGCAGCGGGAGGATGCGGGAGGATGAACTCCCGCTTCGGCGGGATCGTGTTCGCGTGCCTCACGCCGGTGAATCTGTGCTTCTCGCTCTGGCCCGTGTCAGCAGGGCTCCCTTCCCTCCCCACTCCCCCTTCCCGACATCAAACCCTTGTTTCCAAACAACAGGCAGGCTCAGGATGAGGGGAAAAAAAAAACCAAAACGCGTCAGAGCTCCAGAACTGCTGGAAATGGTTTGGAAGCTGGGAGGTTTTAAGCATGAAGCAGTTTGGGATTTAGGGGTGATTATTTATTTACTCCTTGGGGTTTTCTCTCATGGGTTTTGAGGATTTGGTTTCGTTTTCTTGGGGCTGGGGCCAAGAAAAAGAAAAGTGGAACTTTTTTTTGAAAGAGAAGTGGGACTCTCCCGGGGCTCCGGGAGCGGGGCCTTTAAGGGAAGCGGTGCCGGGATATTCTGGGGAAACGCTGAGTTTGCAGCTTGCAGATCAGGCTCAGGCGGAGCAGCTCAGCCATCGGAGTGGCACCGCTGGAATGTGATCCCTGCCGCTGGAATCTGATCCCTGCCGCTGGGATTTCTCTGCCTGTGTCCCGCTCAGTGAGATCCTGTGGGATTTTACCCCTGGCTGCAGGGAATCAGCCTGGTAGGGAGGGGTTACGGTTCAGCATCTTGCTCTGAACACCTGGCAGGGAAGTGCTGGTGATGGAATCACCCATTTCTGTGCACACCCAGGTGTGTGCATCCACCTTCCATGGAATCACGGAATTAGGGAGTGGTTTGGGTGGGAAGGGACCTCAAAACTCATCCTGTTCCATCCCCAGGGACACCTTCCACCATCCCAGGCTGCTCCCAGCCCCGGCCAGCCTGGCCTTGGGCACTGCCAGGGATCCAGGGGCAGCCACAGCTGCTCTGGGAATTGCATCCCAGGGAACAATTCCTTCCCAATATCCCATCCATCCCTGCCCTCTGGCAGTGGGAAGCCATTCCCTGTGTCCTGTCCCTCCATCCCTTGTCCCCAGTCCCTCTGCAGCTCTCCTGGAGCTCCTTCAGGCCCTGGAAGGGGCTCTGAGCTCTCCCTGGAGCCTTCGCCTCTCCAGCTGAGCACCCCCAGCTGTCACTTGACCCGAGCCTCTGCAGAGGTGGGATATGATGGAATTGCACACCCACAACTCCCACTTATCCCAGTGTGATCCTGTGGGTCAGACAGGGACAGAGGGGCTGGGACAGCCCAGGGGGACGCGATCCACAGGTGCAGTGACAAACCCCAGTGGGGCTGGGCGGAGAGGCTGCTGTGAGGGGGCAGAGCTTTCACTCCACCTTGTGAGGGGTTTGTAGGGGCTGAGCTGTGAAGNCTCCTCCGTGTGGGGGGGTTCAAGGGGGCTGACCGGGAAAGGGTTTTTAGGGCCTGAATGTGAAGGGTTTTTAGGGGCTGAGCTGTGAAAAGTTCATAGGGGCTGAGCTGTAAAGGGTTTGTAGGGGCTGGGCTGTAAAGGGTTTGTAGGGGCTGAGCTGTAAGGGGTTTGTAGGGGCTGAGCTGTGAAGGGTTTGTAGGGGATGAGCTGTGAAGGGTTTGTAGGGGATGAGCTGTGAAGGGTTTGTAGGGGCTCAGGTCAGGGTGTGAAGTGCCCTGTCCTGGGGGATTCTGAGTTCAGATCCTCTGGTTTGGGGGCTGTGCCCCAAATCCTGCAGATTGACTGGGGATGGTCTCGGTGCCGGGTGAAGCTGTGAGGCTGCAGCAGAGTGAACTCGCTGTGAACTGCGAGCGTGGGCTGGGCTCAGCCCCCGGGTTCTTTCAAATCCGGGACTGAAAAGGAGCCTGTGTGCTCCAGGGGCAGGAGGGGCCAGCCCTGTCCTGATCCCTGTCACAGCCCTGTCCCCATCCCTGTCACAGCCCTGTCCCCATCCCTGTCACAGCTGTACCCCTATTCCCATCCCTGTCCCAGCCATCCCCATCCCTGTCATAGCCCTGTCCCGATCCTTGTCACAGCCCTGTCCCCATCCCTGTCACAGCCCACATGGAGCAGGATGGGATCCCACATGGAGCAGGGTTGGGATCAGGGATAGGATCCCACATGGAGCAGGACGGGGGCAAGGATGGGAGCCCACACAGAGCAGGGTTGGGATCAGGGATAGGATCCCACATGGAGCAGGACGGGGTCATGGATCGGAGCCCACATGGAGCAGGGTGGGGATCCTGCATGGAGCAGGGATGGGATCAGGGATGAGATCACACATGGAGCAGGATGGGATCAAGGATAGGATCCCACATGGGGCAGGATGGGATCAGGGATGGGATCCCACATGGAGCAGGATGGGATCAGGGATAGGATCCCACATGGAGCAGGACGGGATCAGGGATGGGATCCCACATGGAGCAGGATGGGATCAAGGATGGGATCCCACATGGAGCAGGACGGGATCAAGGATGGGATCCCACACAGAGCAGGGTTGGGATCAGGGATAGGATCCCACATGGAGCAGGACGGGATCAAGGATGGGATCCGACATGGAGCAGGATGGGATCAGGGATAGGAGCCCACATGGAGCAGGACGGGATCAGGGATCGGATCCCACATGGAGCAGGATGGGATCAAGGATAGGATCCCACATGGGGCAGGATGGGATCCCACATGGAGTAGGGTTGGGATCTTGCATGGAGCAGGGGTGGGATCAGGGATGGGATCCCACATGGAGCAGGACGGGATCAAGGATGGGATCCGACATGGAGCAGGATGGGATCAGGGATAGGATCCCACACAGAACAGGGGTGGGATCCCACATGGAGCAGGGTTGGGATCAGGGATGGGATCCCACATGGAGCAGGATGGGAGCAGGGACGGGATCCCACATGGAGCAGGACGGGATCAGGGATGGGATCCCACACAGAACAGGGGTGGGATCCCACATGGAGCAGGGGTAGGATCAGGGATGAGATCCCACACGGAGCAGGATGGGAGCAGGGATGGGATCCCACATGGAGCAGGATGGGGGCAGTAACGGGAGCTCGCTTTGTGCTGCTCCAGCATTTCCCAGGCAGTCACACCGCAGCTCTGAAGTGCATTTTCCTGTTAATTGGCCTAATTAGCAGGGAAAGAAGGTGTAGCCTAAGAGGACTAACAGCCGAAAAACGGCTTTTCATTCTGAGCCCGTGATTCCTGCTCTCCCCTGGAGTTCCCCGGGAGAACGGCTGATTTTCCAGCCGTCACAAACTCGTGCCAAATCACGACCGGAGCCATCCAAGAGCAGAAGTCATTTGGGAGAATCCGAGCCTTAATCTCGAGTTTAATCCCCTTGTGTAAGGCGGACGCCGCTGCTCACCCACCCACGGCTGCGGGCGTTAATCCGGGCTCTTCCCAGCCCTGATTTGTGGCAACTCCAGCACTTGAAACCCTTGGAAAGCAGAAATTCCCGCGGCCACTTCATCCCTGAGCGCCGCTCGTCGCTTTTGTGCCGCCGATAACCCGGGGGAAGCCTGGGGATTATCCTGAGCCTCTGAAAACAAGAGCGGTTGTCTCCCCTCGGCAAAGGAAAAAGGATTAACTCCTTGCTGGAAGCAAATTAATTCAGCCCAAACATCATCAGCTCAGTCCAGCGGGTCACCGAGGGGTGATGAAGTGCCTCAGTGGCTCTACGACCCCTCTGCTACTTTTTTTTTTTGTTTCTGGAAACAAAATTCTGCCAGCCCATACCAAAATTTCTGGGCACGGCAACCACTGGAACACGGGTTTGCTTTTCAAAGTTATAATAATACTTTTAAAAAAAAATTGGATCAGAGTTTCCTAAGGCCCACTGGTTGAATGTTGAGGTGGCAATCTCCCCTGGGCAAAGGAAGAAGGATTAACTCCTTGCTGGAAGCAAATTAATTCAGCCCAAATATCATTGGCTCGCGTCCCGCAGGTCACCGAGGGGTGATGAGGTGCCTCAGTGGCTCTATGACCCCTCTGCCACTTTTGTTTTTGGTTCTGGAAACAAAATTCTGCCAGCCCATACCAAAATTTCTGGGCACGGCAACCACTGGAACACGGGTTTGCTTTTCAAAATTAGAATAATAATTTAAAAAAAAAAATTGGATCAGAGTTTCCTAAGGCCCACTGGTTGAATGTTGAGGTGGCAATCTCCCCTGGGCAAAGGAAAAAGGATTAACTCCTTGCTGGAAGCAAATTAATTCAGCCCAAATATCATTGGCTCGCGTCCCGCAGGTCACCGAGGGGCAGTGAAGTGCTGCAGTGACCCCGCTGCTCCTTTTTTTTGGGACTTCTGGAAATAAAATTCTGCCAGCCCATNATTGGATCAGAGTTTCCTAAGGCCCACTGTTCAAATGTTGAGGTGGCAATCTCCCCTGGGCAAAGGAAAAAGGATTAATTCCTTGCTGGAAGCAAATTAATTCAGCCCAAACATCCTCACACCGAGGGGCAGTGAAGTGCCGCAGTGACCCCACTGCTCCTTTTTTTTGGGGCTTTTGGAAATAAAATTCTGCCGGCCCACACCGAGGTTTTTGGGCTCAGCAACCCCTGGAGTATGGGTTTGCTTTTAAAAATAAAAATAGTAATTAAGAAGAAATGAATTGGATTGGCTTTCCTAAGGCCCACTGGTTGAACCTTGAGGTGGCGAGCGAGGCGAAAATATTTATGTCCCTGCCAAAGAGCTGCTCACTGGAAAATCTACAGGAATTCTCTTTCCCTGGCCCTGGGGAGGCCTGGGATTGTGGAGAGGGTTTGGCTGATGGTTTTGAAGGTCTAAGGAGTGCAGAAACTCCCCAGAGAAGATCAGCTTTGCTGCTCTGGGCCGTATTCGGCTTTCCCAAGGAAATCCCATCCAGACATTAGCTTCCGGCATCGTTCCGTGAGCTCCCCGCACCCCAGCAGCACTCCTGCAGGAGATCGGTGGCAGGAATAAACCCTTTTCTCCTTAGATTCCTTTTTTCCCTCTTCTCCTTTTCTCCTAGCCCTGTGCCGGGGCAGGAGGAGGTTTTCCCTTGGAGTCGGGAGTGGGTCACTCCATGGGATTGGCGAATTTGGGGGCTGTGAACACAAAACCACGCCGAGGTCATTGAACGTCCCAGGGAAGGGAATGGCTTTGGATCCTTCCCGGATCAGCCAGGCTGGAATAACAAAGCCGGGAGTTTCCAGCGCCACCGCAGCGCCGTTCGAAGGGAGAAATGGGGGATTGGCATGGCCAGGGAAGGGGATCCCATGGGGAATCTGAGCCGGGAACCGCACCAAGGTCATTGAACGTCCCAGGGAAGGGAACGGCTTTGGATCCTTCCCGGATCGGCCAGGCTGGAATAACAAAGCCTGGAGTTTCCAGCGTCACCGCAGGGCGGTTTGAAGGGAGAAACAGGGGATGGGCACGGCCAGGGAAGGGGATCCCGTGGGGAATCTGAGCCGGGAACTGCGCCGAGGTCATTGAACGTCCCAGGGAAGGGAACGGCTTTGGATCCTTCCCGGCTCTGCCAGGCTGGAATAACAAAGCCTGGAGTTTCCAGTGTCACTGCAGGGCCGTTGGAAGGGAGAAACGGGGGATTGGCATGGCCAGGGAAGGGGATCCCAGGGGGAATCTGAGCTGGGAATTGTAAAATCGGCTTTTAGTTTGCAGTTTGTGCACTGGATCCGCCATAAAACACACACGTATACGGGTATTTTAGAGATAAAATGTTAGATTTACTATAGAAATGTATATATTTATATTATAGAGTCTATTTTATAATCATCCTAATAATATAATTTACATATTTATGTGATATTGTATCTTTTATAATTATACAGTACATTATATATTTTATTCTCTTATACTACATTGTGATGCTATGTAGTATGTATTAGTATATTATATAATAAATTTTTAAAATATACTATAGCATATAGCATATTTGATTGTAATATATAATATAGAATATAGACTATAGAATATAGAATACATTTTATATTATATATAATACAGAATACATTGTACATGATATATAATACATTATACATTATATATAATATATAGTACATAA